>WSFP011479389.1:0-16421 GCA_009831015.1 Picea engelmannii
AAGATCCTTCTAGAAGCGGAAGCTTCTATTAGGTCTTCTTACATCCACCTTATTCTATTTTATTGAAAGGTCTTATTAATATTGACCTTTATTACATCCGAATACATTGATCTACCTATGTGCGGGTTAGGACCTTAACACCACCACTGTTGTGTATGATGGAATATGATCCTTCTTGGACCTAGAAAATTTCCCATATTCACCTTCATTCCCTAAGACCAATTGAAACTGAGCAGGAACTCAGTTTCTCCCTGGTTACTCCCTTTGTTAACATGTCTGCAGGATTCTGGCTAGTGTGTATCTTTTCCAACTTCAAATGTCCATCTTCCAAGATGTATCGTATGAAATGGTACCTGAGTTGTATATGCTTAGTCTTCGAATGAAAGGTTGAGTTCTTTACAAGATGAATGGCACTCGCACTGTCATAATACAACCTGTTATTCTCCTGCTTCTTTCCCAATTCCTCCATAAACCTCTGTAACCAAATCATCACTTTACTGGCCTCTGCAGCAGCAACATACTCTGCCTCTGTTGTTGAAAGTGCAACAACCTTTTTCAGTTTCGAAATCCAACTTACTGTTGTTCCACCTACAGTAAAAACATACCTTGTGGTGATCCTCTTGCTATCTTTATCACCTGCCATATCTGAGTCAACATATCCTTGTAGAACAATGTCTAAACCTTCAAAACATAATGCATGAATAGCAATTTCTCTCAAATACCTGAGAATCCACTTTACTGCCTCCCAATGTTCTTTACATGGATTGTTCATATACTTGCTCACAACTCCAACTGCATGTGCAATATCTGGTCTTGTGCAAACCATCACATACATCAAACTACCAACTGTTGATGAATAAGGGACCATGGACATGTATTCTATATCCTCGTGTGTCTTGGGACACATTTCCTTAGTTAATTTGAAATGGTTGGCCAAAGGTGTACTAACTGGTTTTGCATTCTGCATTCTAAACCTCTCCAACACCTTCTCTGTGTACTCACCCTAAGATAATTTCAACTTGCGATTTTTCCTGTTTCTTGTTATTATCATACCAAGGATTTTCTTTGCAGCACCCAAATCATTCATCACAAATGAATTAGCTAATTTTTTCTTGAGCACATTTATATCCTGCATATTAGACCCTACAACAAGCATGTCATCTGCATACAATAGCAAGATAATATAGCTTCCATTTTATAGCCTTTTAAAATAAACACAGTGATCATAATGACATCTACTATAACCTTGTTATGTCATAAACCTGTCAAACTTCACATACCACTGCCTTGGAGCTTGCTTTAGGCCATACAAACTCTTCTTCAACCTGCATACCAAATTCTCCTTTCCTTTGACCTCATACCCCTATGGTTGCTGCATATAAATTTCTTCCTCCAAATCCCCATGGAGAAAAGTTGGTTTTACATTTAACTATTCAAGATGTAAATCTTCTACTGCCACAAGACTTAAAATAGTCCTAATTGAAGTCATTTTAACAACAAGAGAAAATATTTCACCAAAATCTATACATTTCTTTTGTGTAAACCCCTTTACAACAAGTCTAGCCTTGTATCGTTTTTTTCCTCCATCATCTTCCTTCAACTTGTAAACCCATTTATTCTGCAATTCTTTTTTTTCTACAGGCAACTGAACCAAGTCCCAAGTCGGGTTATTTACCAAGGAATCCATTTCCTCTTTCATGCTTTGCTCCCATTTATTTTTTGTGTCTACCTGCATTGCCTCTTCATAACATTCTAGTTCACCATAATCAGTAACAATAAAGGAGAGTATCGTTCAGGGGGTCTACTTAACTTGGTAGATCTTCTAACAACACTTGCAGGAATTTGAGGTACATGTTGATCCTGTTGTTGTACATTATGATTTTATGGTACCTTTGGATTTTTTTTCCAGTGATCTCATCAAGCACTGTGTATTCTGGTTTTTCTTTTTCCTGTTTCTTTCCTTGCAACTGATCTTTGTACATGACCTTCTCATTGAATATGACATCTCTACTCCTAATGATTTTGTTATTTTCATAATCCCATAAGCAATAACCAAATTCATTAACACTGTATCCAATAAAGGTACACTTCTTGGATTTTGCCTCAAGCTTTGTTCTATTTTATTTATCAATATGGACAAATGATTCACAACTGAAAGTCTTCAAAAAATAATAGTTTACCATTTTACCTGTCCATGCCTCCTCTGGAATTCTACCATCCAAAGAGCTTGAAGGTCCTCTGTTTATTAAGTAAACAACAATATCTACAACATCTGCCTAGAATTGTAAGGGAAAACCAACATGCAATCTCATACTCCTTGAACGCTCCATGATTGTCCTGTTCATCCTTTCTGACACATCATTTTCTTGTGGTGTTCCTGGAACTGTCTTCTCTCTACGAATCCCATGGTATGAATACTAATCATCAAACTCCTTGCTTCAACATTCACCTCCATTCTCTGATCTGAGACACTTCAACCTTTTTCATGTCTCATTCTCAACCAAAGCTTTCCATTTCTTAAAAGTATCAAAAACATCAGATTTTTGTCGAATGCGATAAACCCAAGTTTTTCTAGTTGCATCATCAATAAAAGTAACATAATAACGAGAGCCACCAAGAGATGATACATGAGCTGGTCCTCATACATCTGTATGAACAAGCTCTAACCTTTCACTCTTCTTTTCTTTTTCGACTTTGAGAAATCTAACTCTCTTATGTTATCCATAAACACAATGCTCACAGAAATCCAAATCAAGTTGTTTAAGATCTGGCAACAATTTTTTTTTGTGAAGTATCTACATCCCCTTCTCACTCATGTTTCCAAGCCTATGATGCCACAATGCTGTATCCACTCCTATAGAATCTAAAGAGATAGAAGAGTCATTATTACCAGTACATAAACACAATGTACCTACCTTCTCTCATTTTTCTATCACCAATGATCCTTTGGTGACCTTCCACACCTTATCTATAAATATGGATATACAACCTTCACTTGCCAACTGCCCTGTTGAAATTAGATTTTTCCTTAGATCTGGAACATGTCTTACCTCTTTCAACAACCATTGGTTTCCATTGCTTTGCTTTATTTTTACCTTTCCCATTCCAACAATTTTGCATGGTGCATCATCACCCAAATGAACYTGTCCAGAATCACCTTGAACATAATCTAGAAAATGTTTCCTATGGGGTGTGGCATGAAATGAAGCCYCTGAATCTACTACCCAAGAATCAGAAATGTTATCTACARAAAGAATCAAAGCATTTTRTAACACATCACCTGTTACATTTGCTTCMTGATTTTTCTCTTKTTGACCATCTCTTTGTTTCTTTGGAGCTCTGCAGTCTTTCTTTAGATGTCCTTTCTTCCCACAATTCCAATACTCTATCTTTCCAAATCTAGATTTGGATCTGCCCTTCCTAGAATTCCYGTGGTTCCCTGAGCCCTTTCCTCTATCCTTTTGTCTTCCCCTGTTCTCCATGTTTAACGCATTATCTGATGTCTCACTTGTGCTTTTCCGTCGCATTTCCTCACTAAKGATAACACCAACAACATCATCAAAATTTAAAGTGTTTGAACCAGAGACAGAGTTACTTGCAACCATGACCAAGTCATTCCAKCTTTCTGGCAATGAGAATAATATTAGAAGAGCCTTGACCTCATCATCAAAGTCCACTTTYACAAGACTTAGTTGATTAGTAACCGTATTAAATTCATTTAAATGATTTGCAACAGACCCACCTTWTGAAATATTCATATTAAATAATATCTTCATTAGAAATACCTTATTGGACATCGAGGGTTTTTCATACAGTTTAGACAATGCRTCCATCAWCTCCTTCGTTGTCTTTTCTTTCRAAATATTGCAAGCCATCGACRCTGCCAGGCTCAGCCGTATTGTTCCTAGTGCCTTTATGTCAAGAATCTCCCATTCTTTGTCCTTCATGGCCGTCGGCTTCTTTGCTATTCCACCCAATGGTAGGATTAGATCATTCTGATATAAATMATCTTCCATAACTGGTAGTTTTGGTCRTTAAATTCYTGGACCCTAAACTTTCCATCTCYCGCCATTGYTCCCACTCAAACCAAGAACCCTCTTTTCCTGCRAGTCAMCTTTTKCTCTAATACSAGTTGTTAGAAAAACATGATCRCGAAGCAATAAAATAAAACAAATGYGGAAATAAAACACARAAGATACACAATACRATAGAGACASAAATATACGTGGTTCACCCAGTGTGGGCTACGTCCACCAAARAAATTGCCAGGTCCTTCCTTTATTATTATCYTGCAAATGAAGGGATACMACCTACAACACACCYGSTGTAACTTCCTCTTATTTACTCACAATCTCTTYTATTAGAATACAATATTCRCAATGATACATAGCCGCAATACATTTCCCTCGTAAAAGAGGGTTGCCTTCTAGGGAAAAAAACCCTAACATAAMTTCTACCGTCAGATCTGYGACCTTRYAATGAACGGTCCAGATTTACAATGAAATTACAATATACATTTACAAGGCAATTTTTCCTTCGGGGACTCACTTGCCCCTGGACCCCGCAGAGTGGGTAACCCCCTYTGCTCTCYSYCGCGTGGAGGAGTGTACATTCTTTCGAGGTGTAAAGTCTTCATGGGGTATAAACACGACTGGAAACAAAGACCTCTGAATCAGGAAGATAATCAAGCTCCACAACCAACATTARCCARTAGTGAGGTTCACYAATCATAAAATATGGGTCGTAATCACTCCACTGAATAKAACATCAATGGCCTTGATGCATGGTGCAACGAGGCTGACCTTGTGATCCATRTAAGCACAAGGATGYTGATCTTCAAACTRAGGTTCTTGWTTGCCTTGATGGGGAGTTGGCTCCCTACTTTTTTTGTTCCTGCAACACARTGGGTGGCAATGTAATCCTCTATATTCATACCACCCCCAGCCCCCCGRGCTTTGAGGTTCACCACCTCACCTCGACGAGACAATCCTGTAAGGAGATAGATGTCCTCAACTTCAATTCTCAATGGTTTCCCATCGAGATTGAAGGCCTCTGTATCTGGATCCCAAAAGTTCACCAACATTTGGAGCAATCTCACTTGAGACCTCATTCATTTGAGAGCCCAAAACTTGTAAAGCCCATATATTTTTAACGCTAATTGGGCCCCTGGATCTCTTTCCACTGCAGCATAAACTTCCTCATGCTTTTTCTCTCTTTCCATTCAAGTACCATCCTACAAGAAGAAAACCATTTTTTGAGTCAAACTCTTTAAAAAACTAGTTTGTGGACTTGTACGTGCGTTGTTGTGTTAATAGTCACGTGTAGGGATGCATATACGTGGGCTGGATTTTCCTTACCCGTGTACATGCCCCCATATATGTGACCCGATTAACTACAACCCGCGTGCACCCTAATTCCTAAGTTGCGCCTTAAAAAACTCAAAAAATGGGGACTAATTTGAAATTCTAAACCACTAGAAATGAATAGGAGGGCAAGAGTACTTACTTGGTCCAAACGGTTGTCAATTCTGTCACTTGTAGCTCCTGCAATCAACACTTGAAGATCATGGGAAAATTGGTCAAAACTGCACTATGTGGGTTAAAAACTTAGATGGTATGGTAAAATTGGTTATTTTTACTATTAATAGAAATTTTTTACCCACTTTACATAGTTTATGCTTTTTTTTTGACCTAATGGACTAATAGAGTTGTGGAAGGAGTTGGTTTTGGTGGTTTTATCCAGGGATTTTTGTGGTTTCTAGCGTCATGTAGCCCGTTCGTGACTTCGGCAGGTATTTTCTTTTACCAACATATATGATAGGTCGTCACTCCATTTTGCATTTTTGCATTATCCTACGCATGTAATCTGTATGCTTTAGGTACAAACCCATTTAGTAACGACACAAAACCTTCTTTTTTCTATAGAAGTGTCGTTATTGAGTGGTAGAGCCTTACCAAACATGGGTGCCCTAGTTAGAACCTTTGTGCCATTTGTTTCCCATGCATAGATTATTCTATAATGCCGAGAGTCCCTTAGTTGCAATATGACTTTGCATTTAAACCTCATATTCTTACTAATAAGCATTTTGACATATACCTATGGGACTTGCACCAAGTCTTGGTTAAGCTCTTTTCAGACACTATTAAAAATCGAAAAGATTGTCGAGTGAACTTCTCTCTTTCACACTCATTAAATGGCTTTGAAAGGACGTCTATTTGGTGTAAGTTTAACCCTTTTTCGGACCAAGTAGTCTAATTTCGAAAAAAGAATACTCTAGTCACTAGTGGCTAGGAGAGTTCTCCTGGGTATTGTTTTATACTTTTTCAGGCCTAGGGGACTAAATTTACGAAAAAGGACATTCTTTGGAGTTGAGTTGTAATTGCATTCCATTATCCTGCTTGCAATATTAAGCCTATTGCCAGTTCTTGCTTTCTCGTTATAATCCTATTACCTCAACAATTTGCATCACTAGCCAAGCAAATCCTTGTTTATATCCTTTGCAGCTTGACACCCTATATCCTAAGAGGAAACATTCCCCCGAATGTCCATTACCCACATGCACTTCCTTGCATTGAGCATAGGCATGTTCCACTATTTGGAGCTAGTTGCTTACTCACGACACTTGTTTCCTCTCTTGTATCATAACATTCATTTGCTTATGAAAAAACTAAAAAAAGATGGGCGAGAAAAGAATATTATCTCATATTGGCAGCAGTCATGTCGCCTTTGAACATAACACAAACTTTTGAGTCCACTTGTCATCCAAAGTTATGGTTTAGCATGACTTTAGGAAGCTAAGCTCGTTACTTAAAGTTTACTCCTTCTACTAGTTCCTCTTCAAGTCCCTATGAAGAGTTTGATTGGTGCCTCCTACATCACAAAGTTTCATTATCAAGTCTATGTTATCGGATTCCTCCATATGTCTCATGCTCTTGTTCAAAGGATGTCTATAAGCCTGTGTCGGGCATTTCTTAGAAATCTTGACTTTTCATGTCGACCATACCCTTACTGTGTCTCAAAATCACATTAATTTGTACTCCTACCATGCATCCTGGTCCTACTTTCAATATGGGTAGGTAACCTTGAACCCAACAATCGACATCTTCTCATTGGTCACTTACTGGAAGATTTCCCTTGTTATCGACGACAAGAAATCAATTCACACATTGGGATTTGTTCAGTGTCTTGGATGCCATGAGCCTTATTGGTGGTTTCCTCGCCTTTGTCGAAATTTTTCCTTATTGACTGTTATTCAGAGGGTCTTTTCCATGCACTACTTGCATCTGGTGCATGCGAAAGATGCACAAGGTCATTGGTTCGTGAACATCCTCTTCATCCGATCTCCTCCAAATCATCAAGATATTTCTTTGTACCTCATGTTGATTGATGAGAGATGCCTTAATGCTCTCCTTTCAGTGGGGCTCCTTCCATCGACTTTAGCTCATCTATTCTAGAAACGAGGCCTAGAGTCCTATTAGTACCTAGAGGCTTGCAGTCATTAGTGGTAGGTTCTCTTGCCATCGATAGTTGGGAATACATCAATGTCTCTCGATCGATGGATTCTTCAAGTGTTCGACCTCAACACCTTTATTCACACTTGTAAAATTGTACTCGCTGCCTTGATACCTACTTTCATTATTGGTAGGTTGTCTCGCGTTTATTAACGGTATTCGTTAATGACCGGTAATCAAATGAAGTCTCATTGTGATCGACCTCAACTCCTCTAGTCACATGATGTAGACTTGCACCTTTGGCGGATCGTGTAGAAGAACCGAAGACATCCGTTTATAGTAGCAACTTTCCTGAGTTGTTGCTATCGTTCATTGGACCAATACCTATACGACTTCAGTGATCATGGGAGATCAGATTGTACTCCATTGTATACATATATCTTTTGATTGATTTTGAGACTGCTTTTCATTGGCTCTTGTTCGTGACTATGACAACCTATGGCATGTGTCTACTTTGTATTGCCTATTCATGACCATGAACAATTGTTTGGTATCTTTCCTCATGGATCTGTAGTGTAATTCAAATTGACAGCCATGTGTACAAAATCATTATGGATTGTAATATTCTCATGAGCAACTAGTTCTTCCAGCTGAGTCTCCATCACTCCACTTCTGGGAATTATAATGTATTTCATCCATTATAGATACTCCTCTGACATCACACATTAGGGGGAATCTATTATAGCAAGATTTTCCTCACCCCATGCAACTTGTTCATAAGGCCTTTTCCATTTCCCGATGTAGACTTGAAGTCCCTTTTTGCACTTCCCAAAGATAAAAAACCATATTTTTCCACATATACGTGCCCTAACAATTATACAACATGCGTATACGCAGGTTGCACCATTACAGCTTGCGTACATCGGGTTTTGCGCCCAAAATTAAAAATTATATTGGGTTTCCATGTCACGTCATGAGATCCATGATCCTTGACCTTCCATAAACTAGAAACATTCTGACTCGACTCTTCAGTTCCATTTGAAGGCTATAAATTGGGCCATATCTAAACCATGGAGGAGGAGAGAATTCAACTTTTGAGAGCAAAGATACTCTGGAGAAATTTTCACTTCACAATGAGTCTGCATCCCTTTGTCCTTTAAAGTCTGAACACATTGTTCAACCCTCGAGCTCTTCCCTCTTTGATGGAGAACCTCATTGTCTCTCTTATATGAGATTTCCTTTGGTGGAGGATTGAAGTGGTGGAGATCCAGTTGGAAGGGACTTAGTTTCTTGGTTTCGAGACATGCCGACACAGAAGTATGTCACTTATACACTTATGTTGATCATATTTAATAGAAATACTCTTTTCTTGTCCAATTAATATCTTGCAAATATTTGAATTATTATTCCATGGGCGTATTTGTTATTAATGTTAATGGATTATGCTATTGTATGTGCTAAAATTATATATTATCACCATATGTTTGTATGTCTTGGTTGTTGAGGACAAGTTGCAGGTATAAAGCTTTGAGTCTCATGTTCAATGATGGACTTCATCGAACATCCGGATGAGATAGGCTCTTTATCTTGTCTTGTTAGCATTTTCATTTATATAGCATACTTGGGATTAGAGTTGATTTCTACAGTGATTCCGTCTGTTGTGGTTTACCCCATGGTATAGAGTGTTTTTCCTCGTAATAGGGTCATATTTGTGTAGAAGAAGGTGATGGTAAGGTTGACTATCATCTCCATAATGGGTTACTCTACAAGTTAGACAAGCTTCGTGTTCTTAAAGGTGAAAGATTGCAACTTATCTGGGAGGCTCACACCTCCAAGGTTTTAGGACATTTTGGTATTGAGAAGATAATTTCTAACTTACAAAGATATGTGTATTGGCCTAGAATGCAAGAAGATGTAGCTCAATATATTAAAGGATGCATACTTTGTTGTATTGACAATCCTAGTAATAGAAAGGAAGGTCTATACCACCCCTTACCTACATCCACTCGACCTTGGGAAAGCATTTCTATGGATTTTTTGGGTGGTTTTCCAACAACCAAGAAGGGACATGACTATCTATTTGTAGTAGTTGACAGGTTCAACAAGATGTGTATTATTATACCTTGTAAAAATACCATCAAAGGACAAGAAGAAACCAACATGTTCTTTGAACAGGTTTGGGTTCACTTTGGGATACCAAGGAGCATCATTTCAAATAGGGATGCCAGATTTCTTGGTGCCTTTTGGACTACACTTTGGGAGACGATGGACATGAAGTTGAAGAGATCTACAACAATACATCCACAGATAGACGGATAGACATAAGTAGTCAAAAAGACATTGGTATGACTTTAAAGGGTTATATTCAGAAGCATCCAAAGATCTGGGATGAAAATATGATCTACATTCAACACTCTTTTAACAATGAGTCCATACTTCTATCAGTAAGTCCCCTTTTGAAACTTGCTTTGGATATTTGTCACCTTCGTCCCTGGATGTTGTTTATGGACAAAAAGGAGGAGTGAGGAAAGAGATCACGGGAGAAGCATTGGAAGCAAATAACTTTGTGGAAAAGATTAGGCAAATCCATTTGCAAGTACATGAGATGTTGAATAAATCATGGGAAATGTATAAGGCCAACATGATCAACACAAAATAGAAAAATCATTCAAAGTGGGAGATAAAGTTTGGTTACAACTAAACAAGGAAAGACTATAGGGTTCTGGTAAGAAGATCAAGGCTTTGCGGTATGACACTTTTGAGGTATTGGAGAAGGTGGGTGATAATGCCTACAGACTTGGTCTACCCCCATACATGTACATTTACTCCATAGTGAATGTGGAGAATCTAAAACTCTAAGAGCCTTCCTGATCCGTCAGGATTTTTCGAAATGACTATGGTTGAGTTATTATTTGCATGCATTAAATGACCATTGGGAAACTTAATGAAAGAGCGAGAAAAACAAGTGAATTATACAGCCATTAACATAATTGCAAATCTGAAATGCAATGTAAACAGCAAACCATAATGCACAAATTTGATAACGGAGTTCGGCAACTTTGCCTACGTCTCCGGGCCTTTTCTCTTTGAGAGAGGCTTCTTGATTTCTTTTAGAAAGCTTATTAGTACATCTTTACATTGCCGTTTGGCTCCTAGACTGATCTGGTCTTGTTCGCCATGATCTCTAGAATCTTGCACAACTTACGACACCTGAAATGGATGTCCCGAGCTCTCAGAAATCGTCCGACAGCATCTCTACCTCAACAGCTTCCTTGCCTCAAACTGGCTTAGACCTGGCTTTGCCTCAGCATCTCTGCTCTCCAAAACCGTCCAAAAGCTCTCCAAAGGCTTCAAACTCCGACCAAATGGCCTCAACATAGCCTTGGTTAAATAGTTGGGAAAGTTGGTTTCAATCTCCAACTTCCTCCCAAGAATTAGGCTTTAAAAATGTCTAATAACCCCCAATTACATTAATAAAGGGTTAAATTACATTAATTAATTAAAAATTGGTTTAATAACCACTTTCAAACTATATAAAATGGTTAAATATGGGCCTAGCCCCCTCCGTTGGACGCGCGCCCCTTTTTTAATGGTCATATGGCTCTACATGACCGAGCGCTAGCCCAAAGGGATAGCGCTGGCCCCAACTGCATGTGCTAACTCTTGGTCATATGGCAATGGTTTAAAAAAAACCGTGGTCTAACGTTAAACCACCCCGCCAACTGCATAACCGTTAACACCCGCGCTCCCATATGCTCTCCCGCCGGTGGTCCTGTCGTGCGGCCATGTGCGCCGAGGGCTGGGGCCAAGCCCCAGCCCTTTTATCCACGGGAAAACCTTACCACCCAACTCAAATAGCCAAACACCCGCATCATAAACAAGAAATAATGCGCGGTATGGTGGTTGGTCGGACTTTCATAAGGCGTAGAAGGAGGAGGAGGTCCGGGGTTCGAATCCCCCGGGCCCAAATAATTTTTAGCATAGCCGTCATTGGCTAAACCCAGGGTGCCACGTGGCAGCCCGTGATTGGGCCACGTGGCACCCTTACATCCAACCAATGCATGGCACGTGTCGACTGATGATTTGTCCACGTCAACCAATCAGAATTTGCCGCGTCTCCATCATTGATTCGCCCACGTCATCTGCCACGTCATCTGGCCACGTCGGAAGCCGTACGCCCAGTCAGCACCGCCACGTCATCCGCTGACATCATCCGTGCCACGTGTCACCCTTCCAGTGGTGACACATGTCACTCCAGGATTGGTCCAAATGCGCGCCAAAAATGCCAAATCAGCATGACACGTGTCGCCTTCCAGTGCTGCCACGTGTCCTGTACGGAACCTGCCACGTGTCGTCCCCTGGTGCTGCCATGTGTCACCTGTACGGACGTGCCACGTGTCGCACGTGCGGACATGCCACGTGTCTCACGTGCGGACATGCCACGTCAGCATCCGTACGGACTGTACGGACTGCACAGTCAGCAAAGTCAAAATTTTTGCCTGTTTGGCTCGGCGGACAGAATGCGATATCTTCTTCATACGGACTCTGTTTGCGATAAAAATTATACCACCAGAATCAGGAAGACGAGCCGGACGCAATGGTGTTGGTTTCGTCGGATTCCGAGCACTTTCATTTTTGAGCATTTTTCATGCCTTGTCAGTCTTGTGAATCCGATTTCGGATCACTTCCATGTTGGATCGAGAAACTAAAGAGTAGGTCGTACCTACCATAGAGAACTTTGCACCAGAAGCTCAATCAGAGTTGGTAGAAGATGTAGTATTGGAGAATAAGTCCATAACTACTTAATAAGGGTAGATTTGATTGAAAGGACAACTTCCAAGCAAGGAAAAATGGTACTCTAGGGAGAACATAGAGGAAAAATTACCGCAACTCATTCAATAAAATATTTTAAGGACCAAAATATTCCCTAAATGGGAAGGTATGATATGGAATGGATCATTATATAATTTTCCATCTATCCTAGTACTTTCTAGGTGGAAATTTTGGAGGAATTAGCTTGTAGGGCCCATTTTAGTTGCAGATCCCAATTTGGAGATTTGGGGTCGAGAACCTTCCATTTCCATTTTGAGGCATCAAATGGAATATTTTGGGGTTGAAAGTTTGCGAGCATAACTCGCAACCCCCTAACGTTATTCTACACATTGAGACATTTCAAACGATGCAAAAATCACCTCAATTGGAGCTCGTATGTGGAAGTTATTCCTCCCGCAAGTTGACCTACCTTATTGACCACCATGGTACAAGTGAATGCCACATTAGAAACCATTACTCACACATGTGGGGCTAGCCACGTGTGGAATTTCAAGAAAATTCTATAAGGTCTAAAAAAATTATCACTAATTGAGGGTTGATGATGCAAAAACCCTAACCCTAGACGACTATCGGGCTATGTTAAATATTGTGCTACTAGGAAGAGAAGGGGTTCCATTAATTTGTATTTTTCTTATTCAATAGTTGAACAAATCATTTAAGGAGTGGGATTTGAGAGCATAACAGAGGTGGGAAGAAGAGTCTGTAGTATCCATTCATGCCATGGAGTCATGGGATACTCCATAGTGAGTGCCCCTTTCTTTGTATTTGCATTTTCATAAGCAAAGAAAAGAGAGTAGAGCATAGGCCTCACCTTCTAGCTAGGTTTTCTCCCATATCGAGTTTTCCAAGATAATATTGTGTTCAATTGTGTGTATATTTACTTGTTCTTTGATTTCCAGATTCAATTATTTTCCTAAATATGAACAACAAGATAGTAATAATTAATTTGGGATCTAAGAAAATAAATTGCATAATCTATGATTTTAGAATATTATAAGATCTATTTTGATGAATTGTTCCAATGGAATATCCATGGTAGTTTATAGATCAGTTCTCTGACAAAGGTTTTCTCTATCATTGTCATGACTGCATCACATCTTGTTGTGCTTTTGCATAGTGTTTCCGTCATAACGCAACACAAACTCAATGCGAAAAACCATCGACATTGAAGATGCCCTATTAATTCCTAAGGACTAGACCTATGAAAACAACTCAATAGGAGAATCAACATCATTTTCTCTTTAAGCAAGAATAATCGATTTGGAGTACTATTTTGGATCTATTGAAATGTCAAATGATCTCCTTTTCCAATTGAATACTCGAAAGGAAGTGACATCAATCACTAAAGACCTTCATGGTGAAAAATGTGAGTTTTGTGATTGAAAATCTTATTCTCATGCATACATGTCAAGATAATTACTAAAGAGATATTATCATAAATTAACTATCTCGACAAAATGCAAGTTTTGTAGTTAATACAAGAAATCTTGTTAGTGAAAAGAGTATTGAAAAGGTGAGACAACCACAAAGACCTTGACCAAAGAAAAGCTTGATCCTTGCCATTGTCACTTCATTTGCTTCATCTGGACTCATGGCCATGGACATGATGTTGGGAGATGGTTCCCATCATCCTCCTGACTTTGATTCCAATGTGATTGCCTTTCGGTCACTTGTTTCCTTGTTTGGAAAATCATATGCAAAATCTCTCTCAACTCGATTTGTCAAGAAGCTTGATCAAATTCTAGAAGTTCATATTTCTTCAACTACTCCCGGGCATATGGCTTTCACTCATGCTGAGAGAGGTTGGATCGAGAAATTTATAGATATATGGCCTTCCCCTCGATCAAAAAATTGGGTTCAAAGGAATTGGAGGTGTTATCACCATAACATTTTTTTCTTATGAATCCAAGTTTCGGAACTTAGCAAGGGGCTAAACATGTGTAGAAGCGCAATAAACTGGAGGACGGGGCCACATCTAGCGGAAGAGGGCTAAATCTAGTAGAAACGCGAAGTTGATTGGACCAGGCGAGCCACCGATCTTGGGCGTCACAGATCGACGGTCAGAGACCATATCGGGCAGAGAACTAGTGCAGAGGTTAATTATTTGAAAGCGGATCGATAAAATACCATGGTTTCGGCTCGGGACCACGTGGCGCCATTGGATGCATATCGGGGTGAAAAGCAGTCTGCTCCAAACCGCTTTGCTTCGTCCCCGATATCGGAAAGCGTATATAAAGGAGGGACCCTTGTCATTATTTTATGTTATTTCAAATCATTTGAACGTTGAAAGTGGCACGACCGCCCCAGTCGAACCTAAGCTCAACAATGCACCAAATTCACACATCTTTCGCTCATACGCAGGTATTTTTCATCATCGCCACGAATCCTGTCATTTTGTTTGTAACAGAGCAAGAACCCCCGCCAAGAGAAGAAGCCCTAATTGACGAAGACTCTGATGTGTTTGACACCGAAATAACCGTCTCAACCGTCTTCGTGTCTAGAGCCAATTTGTCAGATAATTTAGGGAGACAGATACCCTTCCTCGAAGTGGTCCAAGCCTCCATAGTCCCTTACGTCGTCGAAGTCGCATTCCCTTTCTCGTAATTCATAGGCTGGTGTGCAGAACAATACTCAGAGGAAGAGAAGGTCATTTTAAATAAGTTAGGGCCAGAGGTCCTGTGCATAGTAGATAGCCCATCAATTTGCTACGCCCTCAACATACCATAGTCTCCCTCCGCAGCGTCTGAACCCTTCGAAGAAGAAAAGATAGTTATAGTTTACAGAGAATGTCCCCCCGAGGTCAAAACCCTATTTTTATAGACAATTGTTAAACCTGAGCATTATTCTGAGAATTTGTCCTTGCCCATGAATGTAAGTTTCATGGTTATTGAAATCCAACGGGCTTGTTCCATTCTCAGTCAGATTTTAGGTTTAGATAATGAAAAATATGTAGTTGAGGTCATGTTAGGTTTTTTGTTAACCTTTTTCCAATCAGAGTCCAGTCAGTCAGTCAGTATTAGTTTTGAAGAATTCATAGTTGATAACGTACACAAGCAGCTAGTGAACTTCCAATCACTAAGGCACTTCAGGTATTACACATACTTGCTGAAAATGTTCCTGGAGACAAACAAGAAAGAGTTCCCTGAAGCAACATTCATCTCAACTGAATGCAAAAGAATCACAATGCTCATTTTCATAAATAAGATCATGTCCAGAGTTTACAGCTTGATCTTCAACACTAGCCTACCAAGAGTCTTGGAGGACATGAAAAGTTATTTGCAGCCAAATTCAGAAAACATAGTAGGAGATTGGGTGTTGTTCATGCATTCTACAGTAATTTGGGTATATGGTTTTCATGAGGCACATTACCTTCTCCCTATATTTCTGACACCCAGAGTCTTTGCCTTGGAGTTCATCAGACAAAGAATCATCTCAGAGACAAAACATTTCCTGAAAATGCACAAGGTGTCCAACCTGAAATTTCCTTTCATCATAGGGCCCTTTGTTGTGAAGACTAGATCCTTCTTATCTCAAATCCAGGCCAAACTCAAGGAGTTTGGATTTGCACAGCTACAAGGGAGAAGATATGATCCACATCAGGTCATATCTAAAATAAGTTTGATAAGAAAACAAGGCCGTTATGAACATGAGTATGTTGAAGGATTTGACAAATTGGCAAATTTGGAAACCTCTGCTGATATGGAAGCCATATTGCAACCTGCTCAGACACAACAAGTAGGGCCAACCCTGTAGCAAACTCAGACACAACAAACCCCTCAGAAGCTGACATTCAAAGTTCTCAAAGCAATTGTCTAGACCAAAAGAATCAGATTGGAAGCCCTGGGTACTAGTGAGCAACAAAGTGTCCCTAAAAAGATAAAGATCACACTATCTCCACAGCTAGTAGATATGGAGGAAGAAGAGATTAAAGAGAAGGTTTGGATATGGTGGATTGTGGCATTGGCAAGGAAGAAGCCGGTAAAAGAAGCATGCCCCAAAGTGAAAGCAATTCAAGATATTTTAGCAGAAAAAACACATTTTTGATAAAGCACCTGGAGTAGTCTACCAATCTAAAGAAGATTTAGAAAATCAATATGTTGTGAAAGGAAACTTGGCCATGAGTGAAATAAGAGAGTT
>WSFP011479394.1:0-16420 GCA_009831015.1 Picea engelmannii
ATAATAATAAAGGAAGGACCTGGCAATTTCTCTGGTGGATGTAGCCCACATTGGGTGAACCACGTAAATCTGTGTCTCTCTTGTATTGTGTGTCTTCTGTGTTTTGTTTCTGCATTTGTTTTATTTTATTGCTCCACGGTCCTGTTTTTCTAACAGGTCTACCATGTGGCACCCTGTTATTGGTTGGTTGTATAAAATTTATATGGAGTCCACCGGACTCGACCCCGTGACCTCCACCCGCATGCAAAGTCTTTGCAAAGTCCACCAACCAATGCGCCATAACATGTTGCTTATTATATATATGGTTTAAAAAATATTTAAGTTTGAATTATGTTCATTTCGGCGGGGTGTTGGGCTGGGGCTTAGCCCCAACCTGCGGCTATATTGGTAATACATATGACCGGTGGATTAAATGCACGCGAATTCACATTTCAAACAGTTAAGCTGTGGTTATATTGTTATTACATATGGCCCGACCTCTATACAAATGCATGGGAGTTTAAGCGGTTGACACCCCATTTGCCGACACTTGGCGCACAACTATTTGCTTTGGGTCTCAGCCCTTTTTGTATTAACGCGAGGTCATGTGGTGGCCCATGTGCCCACGGGCCTTGGCAGTTAAGGGCTAGCACGTAACCGTTCTACAGTTTGTATCGGTTGTGCGGTTGCGCCCGGTGCTGGGTTTTTCCACATTTATGCGTGTGGGGGCTAGGTTGAGGAGGCAAGGGTGCATTTTGGCAATCCAGAGACAACAAGTTTGAAGGGGAACTTCCAGGAAGCCTATCTTCTTCAATTTTTGGCCAAACGAGGTGCCGAAAAAGCTCATCTAGGGGTTTTTGGACGTTCTGAAGCCATTGCTGCCATCTATTTGGCATTTTGAGCATTGTAAAGCACATTTTTAAGCACTTTGAGAAAATAATACAAAAGATCCATTGGAAGCTGGACCAGGAGATGTAGCCCAAGAGAGGGGTGAACTCCTTTATCATTTGTTGTGTTATGTGTTTTCTGTTCACTGTTTATTACTGCTGTTTATATGCATCTTGAATGAGTAATTTCTATAAAAGTTGTGTTGCAAAATTGATCCATTTGCATTTTAACACATGAATTAAATCTTGCAAATATTTTCAAGAATACAAGTCTTCTTCATTTTTAGATCACACAATAACGTGCTAAATTTTACAAGAATTTGTGGGACATATAGGTTATTGTAGATTTGTAAATAATTATGTCCAAATTGTGTTTAAAGTAATAATATTATTAAAAAAAGTTTGTATCATCATTGACAATACTAATAAAAATAAGGGGTGGTAGGTACAGGGGCACCATTCTCAATCCCAAAGGAAACAAAGAAATAATTTTGAGTGGGGATTGGGTAGAGCTTCAAAAAACCAAGCATAGGGATTAGCATTATTTAAGGGGTTGAGGATTACTGATGAAAATCATATTAAAAAACTAATTGTAAGAGGAGACTCATCTTCAATCATCAAGTTGAGGCTAAGAGCATCCTCTCCTAGTGAAGGGAAATTAATAAGGACTATCAAAAGAATTAGAGGGGATGTCACTCGGTTTGAAAGTGTTGATTTATTGCACATCCTAAGGTCACTCAACTACCAAGTATATCATCTAGCCAACAAGGTATTCCTTCTAGATTGTGGCAATTTGAGATTAAAAAGTGGGGAGGCATTTTACCTCATCCCCTAAGTATTAAACCATAGTAACGAAACGATATTTCACGATAGACAATTGGCATGTCAACATGTATGGGAAGATTAATTACCATTCATGACAATAGAGGAAAATTCAACTCGTGGTACCCTCACATACTCAAAGGTTAATGTGGGATCAAGCATACCAATTTCTCTAAAGGTTTAATTTTATTGTAGGTGGGATAATGGATTTCAGAACAGGTTTGTTGTTTGAGGATTTGTGGTATTTTTTTGGTTAGTGGTTCTTCATTTTGTCTCAACCTGAATCTAAGTGGGGATTTAAAGTAGACTTCTGCTCTTTTATATTATCTCTATGGGATCTCGACCCTAGTAATTTGTTGGGTTTGTGCTATGTTGACCCTAGTTTTCAAGGATTTGATGGCTCTGTTTTCAGATTTGATTTTTGGGGCTTTGAGTTTTGTTGGCTTGGTATCCAAGGTTCGTGTGGTCTAGGTCAAATTGGTTAGCATGGTTTAAGATCTTTAGTTACTAGTTTGCATGACTTAGATTGGTTTGGTTGGTCTAAGTTGTATTGCATGGTCTCTTTGGTCTAGTGATGTTTGTTTCTCTAGAATATCCCTACACCTCTCAGCTTGAATTCACAAAAGGTTAGAATTCTATCCTTCTTCTACTTTTATAAGGGAATGTTGGTTTGTGAAGCTAGGCTTGTTAGCCTGAGTGTTGTGAGTGGAGATAAACAATCTTTCTAGGTGTTATGTTGGGATATGAAAATGGATCATAGCCATTATGAGACATGCCCATTGTGTGAAAGCACTGGAAAACATAGAGTTTTAAGAATATAAGAGGATTATATCACCGATAATAGGAACACATATTCTCTGTAACTAGTAGAATGTACTCCCAGGAAGAGGCTAGAAATTCTAAATATGCCTTCATACTAGAAACACTACAAAGTCAAAGGAGACAAATTGAGGAACTTCAAGCTAAGTGCATTACTCTCTCTGACATTTGGTTGTGGGACTGGAAAGAAAAAATACTTTAGTTAATTCAAATGCTACACTTTCAAATTTCAATTGAGTATGCACTGAAGGAGGTTAAAGAAGAAGAGATGGTAATATTGCAGTCTAAGGGAAAGTAGGAGAAGGTTACTGGTAGATCCTTACACAGAGCAATACAGACTGCAACATCACATATAGAAACACATAGATATACAGATAGAAATACACAAGAGTGGGAGAACCATCACTGCATTTTATTAGATAGCAAAAAACAGTCTATGTCTTTGCATTACATAACCACACACACACACACACACACACATGTATGATGTACAATTACCAGTTGGTTAGATTTCTTAACTGTTTGGTCGATTGACTACAATTGTCTATTCGGTCGACTTTCCTAATTGACTACTGTAGTTGACTTGGCTAGTTGAATGTCAGATCTAGTTAGTAGAGCTGAATAGCCCCTACAACATCTCACCCCCCTCAATTCCTTGCTTGTCTTGAGCAAGTGGGAAGTGTTGGAGTAGGACAATTTTGAGACAATTCTTGAAGATTGCGCGGCAAGTTAACTGCGTAGGATACATGCAAAAGGGATAGAAAGCACACACAAATCCAAAGCCAGTTAGAAAAAGTACCCAGACATGCATTTTGAGGAGTAATATTGTAATCCATTAAGGCATTTTGGGGGTTTGGGGATGTTTTGTAATGGGATAAGTCCTAACAAAATTGTATAAATATGTAAAAGGGTGGGATAGTTAAAGAAGGGACATCATGTGGTGTGTCATGTGTAAAGTCATTGTCTATCTTTCAGACTATGTTTGGATACTCTGCGGTTATAAACAATTATATATGAGGTATGCAGAATCAATAGGTGCGCACTACAAAAAATGACTATGCAAGTAGTATGGTGAAATCTAGATGCAGACATTTTGTATAGCACATTGTGCATATATAATGAAGACTTGAATGAATAATATTAATAGAAGCTAGCTGTTGTGGAAGTAGCCCAGTTTGGGGTGAACCACGTTAAAAAATGGTGTCCTTATGTGTGTGTTTCTAATATATTGAGCATGGTGTGTTTACTATGATTATTGTTCTATTTACTAAATATGACGATGAATATGACACATAACAATTATACTAATCTTATTGTCACATAAGGGTTTACATATGGAAACATCACATAGGTGAATGAATGCTTCTCCAATCCAATCAACGCTGTAGAAACTTGGTTCCTGTAGTCCCCATAGACACCTCGGGTGAGACTTCATCTGCTTGTAGGTGATGCTGAATGGGCCGATGTTTAAGGGTTTTGTTGGTTATCAATAGTTGAACCCTGGGTCTTCCCAATCTGCGCCAACAAATGGTTCCGTTGTCGGGACTAGGATCTACGACTTAGTGGGATGTGGAGGAAAACTAAGAAGGAAATACAGGACTGGGTAGATGAAATATTGCATGAATTTTCGAGAAGGCAGAACATAAACCCACGACTTAGTACAGAACAATGCAGGTTGCAAAGGTATATTTACTTTGATTTTCATGAAAGATTCTTTTCTGAATTCCCTATGGTATTAGTAGAGTGGCTGTAGAGGTTGATCGAGACAAGTGGAAGGACGTTTCCTATAGAAAATATGAGGAACTGAATGCCTGAACTAATCCAACAAGTAAACATTGTAAGTAACTCAATTTCCCGCACTGCATATTTTTGGTTGGATAATATTTTGGGAGGGTATAACATTGGATTCACAATAGACACAACTCAATCTTATAGTAATATGGAAAGGTATTTTTTCAAAGGGATGCATGGAAGGCATTTAAAATCATTTTATACATTAATTAAAATGTTGTTGTGCGGCAGAGATGTCATGAAGTTGGAATTTGATTACCCTAGCTATTAAGGGGGCTCTGTGCACGTCGAGGAACTAGGGGCTGACCAGAGGATGGTATGAGGGTTTGGAAGGGAATGAATAGAGAAAGGATGATATGAGGATGCTAAGAAGAGAGGAATACAATGTGTTTGACGAAGATCTTGGAGTACTACACAATCAAAAGAGATTCTGGGTTAGTAGTCCCCGTAAGGAGAAATATGTGGCTGAGCGAGAGAGACAACAAAATGAGTTCAAAGAAAGGGATGTAGGAATATTACTCCAGAGCATAGAAAAACCCCGCATAGGAAAGAGAAAGAAGGACCCTTAGTCCAGTCTAACAGAAGATAATTAAAGTATGCCTTTTCACTCTAGAATCTGTGTCGAACCCACGACCTTGTGTGCATCATCGAGATTTGAAGTAAATTTTTTTTCGTGAGCAATTGTATTAGTTGACAGTAGTAGTCAGAATAGATAGAGTAGTCAAAGTGGTCGTAAGAGTAGTGGGAATAGTATATCAACATCAACATAGATGTGGATACCACAACAGGGGAATACTACTCAGGATGCAATGGCGGGAGAAGAGACGAGATTACCCTTCTTCCATGGGACAGGAAAAGAGGACCCAAAGAAACACTATTTTGTTTGCAACACAATATGGATTGTGTGACAAATACAGGATGATGAAACAAAGTTTGCGAAGTTAGCGACAACTTTTAGAGACTACGCATTGACATGGTACATGAAACTTCAAGCATCTACACTAGTCGGATAGAACAACACACTAGAAGATATTAGGACTGCGCTGATAGATGAGTTCAAGAAACCAAAGTCTGAGTCATGGTGCATCACAAAGTTGAATGAAATCAAACAAGCGCCTGGTGAGTCTGTTTGGGATTTTGACCAAAGGTTTAAAGTATTGAAATTCCAGTTAACTTTTAGGATTCCAGATGAACAACATCGGGAGTGGTTCATTGCAACACTACTACTGCATATACGGTTACATCTGGCACAACATAATATCTCAACGCATAAATAAGCTTTGTTGATCACAATGAATTTGTAAGCATCCTCAATAAGAGAAACTAACGCAGGGATGGCCCAACTTTAGTTACAGTTATATGTCTTGAAACTTAAGTTACAGGAAATAATGAAGGATAAGGGAAAGTGCGAGGAAAATTGGTGCACTAATTGTCGAAGAGAAGGCCACCATAAGAATGAATGCCCAACTTTCACAAAATACATGGCCACAGGGGTTCCAAATCCACTAGGTCCAGGGGGAGGAGAATAATGTGATATCTATAAAACGAGAGGACATCATCCTACAAGTTGTCCATTACTACAGAAGTACCAGACCAATGTTAAGAGCATGTTTTGCAATTTATGTAAATCAGTAGGACACGATGAAATACATTGTTGCTCATTTGATTTGATGTGGGAGTGCACTGCCAATCATGCTATAGACGCATATTGAGTATAAGGGGATGACAACACCGATGGGAGTTATCAACTATATACACCTAGAGGTCCTAATCAGGAAGGAAGAGGTGGATTCAAAGATTGAGGATGAGGAGGTTTTGGCAGAGGTGGCAGAGCGCCAATTACTTGTTATAACTATAACCCACTAGGGAAATATACGCAGGATTGTCTGAACCTGTGCATGATATGTACATATTGCAAAATATTGGATCATGTGACAGAAGATTGTCAACAATTGATACAAAAATGGTAGGAGCACAAAAATCAATCCCAAGTTCTGAATCCAAATCAGAATCCAAACCAGAATTAGCCGCAAAATCAGAACATATAGATAATTGCAACATAACTGTGCATTGATCATCCACAAGTAAAAACAATGATGGGAAGAGGACTAAGAATAGGGCATGATGTGACAAATATTGGAGGCCATATTGAATAATTGATCTGAAAGGTGCCAAAACCTCTTCCATGGTTTAATCTGCAAAAAGAGAAAGAGACATACAAGTATGTGAGACAAGAGTTGATCAAATCATATGTGGGAGCATCAACATCATCTGTGAAGTATATGATATGCCACCAACTTATGATTCATCCATTCAAAAGAAGCCAGAGGGAAATGGAAGCACATTAAAGAAAATTTTGGAAATTTTCTTAGAGTTAATGAAAGATGAATCTGCCTTGAATAAACTGCATAGTATAGTTGATCAGGGTGCACTAGAAGTTCCTATCACAAAAAAAACATTGAATCAATTACAACGCAGAAAGAGGACAAACAGAGAGTTCAGGATCAATGCACAGATCGAGGAATATGAGATGAGTGACATTCTTTTATATTTAGGTTCTGATGTTAATATACTTCCAAGAAAAAACATGGGAAACTATGGGTAAGCCTAAGATGGTATGGTCTCCGATTCAATTAAGACATGCAAATCAACATAAGATCATCCCAATCAGAAGGATGATGAGTGCCGAAGTTAACATAGATGGAGTGTGTAGTGTTGGATATTTCGAGGTCATCGAGATAAAAGGTGTCAGTAAACCTTATTATGCGCTATTAGGGCTTGACTGGGCATACGAAAACCAAACAATCATTGACCTTAAGAAAAGACAAATGATTTTTGAAGTTGGAGATTTGAAGGTTACAATTCCATTAGACCCTATAGAAGGAAAACGTTATGTAGAGCCAACAAGAGGAGGGTTTGAGTTAGGAGGATTGGAAAATGTGTATAAGTTGACCTCAAGTATGGAATATTATGTTGATCCCACTAAGGATAGTGAGATAAGTTGGCACAATTTTATATCCTATGCGTCAGATTCTAATGAAGCACTAGAAAATTGGCAACAATGGTTGAATGAAGTATCCACAAGGAGATGCACACAGATTACCGGGCCTTTGTGCTAGATTGTATAAGAGGTATGTGATCCCTCTAAGTATAGTGGACTAATCAATCTTAACACATTTATGAAAGAGTTTGAGTTGTAGATATGTGAGCAAAAAAGGTTGTTGGCCCTAGATGTAGGACTAAAGGCGACTCAAGCTAGATGGTGGGGTGCACACAAATACCAAATAGAGAATTGGAAACAATGCAGAAGGCTATTATAGTTAAGATTTGGAACAAAGGTACAATTTACTGCACAAAAGTATACTAGCGTAACCAACCCAACATAACATGTTGATGAATGTGTTGTGACATGGAAGAAAGTAACTAAGACATAATGGGTACACTACTTTATACATACATTGGACATTGTCCCAAAGAATTGGTACAGATAATTAGAAGTGCGCAGAGGTACAACTGACTAGGATGAATTGGTACAAAACTTTAAAGTCACCTTTAGTTTTGAAGACGAGGCACCTTATAGTTGATAATGACATTACAATTGATTAAGAGCCCAATCTTCATATTGGATGAACCAGTCCCAGGGTGGACTGCACGAAGGTGACCTATGACAATATTAGAGGCATTGGAATGTTACCATGTTGCTTGAGAAGAACGAGAGAAGGATGATCCATAAAAAATGTAGATACTAGATTCAGAAGGCAAGAACACAATTGAAGGACCTGAATTGGAATCGATAGATTACACGCAACCACTAAAGACACACAAAGTAAACATTGGCATAGAAGAGAATCCAAAATTTTCACACATTGGCGATTACTGGAATGAAGAGACAATTGAAAATGTCACAAAACTATTACGCAAATATAATGACTTATTCCCTACAAAGTTTTCAGAAATGAAAGGTATTGCAGGTGAATTAGGAGAGATGAAAATCCCACTGAAACTTGAGGCTAAGACAATTAAGAAACAACCGTATAGGTTGAACCCCATCTATAAATAAAAGGAGTGAACATAAAAACTACTGCTTCAGTTGTGATTTTGATCGTCCAACATTCTGCACCCATGTCTCTCATGGTAACTCCTATATTTACTATACTTCCTATGGGATGTATCATTGGGAATTGTCTTGAAGATATGTGAGTAGATTGCAATATCCTGCATAGATAGGCAACCTATTCATGTATTGCTGACTGCCCCTTCATCACTTGGGACACGTCGTATGTAAACAAGGTATATTGATGGACCCTGCAAAGATTTTGGTTATTGTTGATTTTCCACCACCGACATCAATGCAACAATTGCGCACAACATTGGGTCATATAGGGTATTATCAGAAATTGATCAAATGGTATGCATAGATTACTGCTTCGATTGAGAAACATTTAAATAAGGAAGCTAAGTTCCTATGTAATGAGGAGTGTCAACATGGGCTTGATACCTTGAAGAAAAAGATGGTTACAACACCAATCCTAGTATTCCCAGACTAGAAGAAGGAGTTCCACATGCATGTTGATGCATCCTCGATCATGTTAGGTGCTATTTTGGCTCATCCAAGAGATGGTGACTTGGATCACCCCATTTCTTTTGTGAGCATGAAACTATCAATTGCAGGAAAAAATTACAACACAACTGAGTGAGAATGATTAGAGATGGTTTATGTGATGGAGAAGTTACACCACTACTTACTTGGGTTGCATTTAAAAATGTATACTGATCACTCTGTGCTGAGGTACCTAGTCAACAAGATAGTGTTTGGGGGGACGATCTGCAGATGGTTATTATTATTCCAAGAATACGATTTCGATGTAGTTGTGAAGCTAGAGAAGTTGAATGAAGGACCAGATCACTTATCATGCATATTGACAGGAGAAGAAGTTGGAAACGTCGATGACAACCTGCTTGACGAAAATTTGTTTTCAATTGAAATGGTTGATGATTAATTTTCTGACATTGCACAATTTTTGAGTAGATGAAAAACTCCCCCAGGTTTAACAGTCTCTCAAAAGAAGCAACTTGTCATGAAAGCATCAGATTACTAACTCATTGCAAGGAACTTGTATAAATTGGGCGCATACGAGATTATGTGACGATTTTTTTTGGAACATGAATGACCCATGATTTTGTCAGAATCTCATGAAGGTGTAACCAAAGGTCACTATGCAGGAAAAGAAACAACACAAAATATCCTACGCACAGGTTTATGGTGTCCTACCATACATAAGGATTCTAAGGAATTTTGTAACACTTGCGATGTATGTCAGAGGGTTAGAAAACCATCATGGAGGGATGAGATGCCACTAGTGCCAGAAGTCACTTTACATGATTTTGGTAAATGGGCGATAGATTTTGTTGGGCCTATTAACCCACCAACTAAGTGATCATGTGAAAGGTACATAATTACTGCGACATAATATTTGACCAGTTGGGTTGAAGCATAACCTTTGAAGGATTGCAGTGCAGAGACCGTTGCATGGTTTTTGTTTGAGAATGTGGTCACAAGGTTAGGATGTCTTCAGATACTTGTGAGTGACCAGGGCACTCATTTTCTAAATCAAATGATTACAACATTGGCAGAGGAGTTCTAGATCCATCATTAGAAGAGCACTCCATATCACCCTTAGGAAAATGACACAGTATAAGATTTCAAAAAAATATTGGAGAAAGCTTTGAAAAATATTTGCAATGTGAACCACGATGATTGGGACTTAAGGATCCCTGCAGTATTATGGGCTTATAGAACAACATGTAAGAAACTGACAGGTTAGACGCCATTTAGACTAGTATATGGACAGGAGGCAGTCATGCCAATGGAGTTTATTGTCCCTAGCCTGCGCATTTCCACAATGACCGATCTAACTGAATCCAACGTAGTGGAACACATATTATCTGCACTTATGGAATTAGAAGAAGACCGTTTTTTCATAGGTTTTCACCAAAAATTCTAGAAAGCACGTGAAAAGGCTTGGCATGACAGACACATTAAGTAAAAGACATTTCAGACATGCAATTTAGTGCTACTCTATGATATAAAATACTTAAAGTTTCTAGCAAAATTTTAGATGCATTGGTTGTGCCCTTACGTGATAAGGCATGTCACAGATGTAAGAGTTGTCCAATTGGAAAGATTGAATGGAGAAATTGTAGATGGACTAGTTAATGGGAGTTAGCTAAAACGGTACAGGGACAGTCGCCCCCCTGCGCAGTAATCTAGTTCTATTGAATTTGTACCATATTGTATTATAGTATTTTAGAAGATAAAGTATAGGATTAAGGAAAAAATGAAGTGTCAGGATGAATATGTTGATTAATAGTTAAGTTGTCGTAGTAGAAGTAGAGTCATAGTTGGATAGTTGCAGATGAAGAAATGTTAGAAAGAGTGGTAATGTATCGAAAGGGTTGAGGTAGCAGATAATAGAATTGTCACATAAGATATGGAAGAAAATGAAGAAGGTAAAAGTGTTCCAAGAAATAAAAGACTAAGGACTACGTCACAAAATAAAAGAGAAAGTTTCCTAAAGATAACGAGGTCGCATATGTCGCAACGAGATAACATAACTAAAATTTGAAAAGATATTGTCGATAACTTAATAAGGTCGAAAAAGGTAATATAAATCCAATGAGTATACAAAGGTTACATATTAGGAGCAGTATGGGAATTGACGCAGAATACCCAAGGGGGTCAGAACCCATAGACGTTGGCACATAAAGGATAGAAACAATGCAAAAGTCAGATCACTGTTATAGTGGGAAAACCCCCCTATGGACTACACTAGGGTTCAACATGTAGGCAGATCTAACCATTTAAAAGTCTCCTACTTTTCTAACTACCCCGAATACACCCCAGATTCATACACGAAAGATAAAGTGAAAAGATCAGGTAACTTTACCTTTTACTCCACATCCGGTGTCGATCCTATCTCATTTGATAGCTCCATTGACTACAAGCCTCCTCCCAAGGCTGGCCTGCATTCACAAACAAATAAACAAGAAACTACAAACATGCATCTCATATATAAATCATGGGTTAGATGTTAGTATAAGACATAAAACAAATACAATTATTTGACACATCATATTTCAGGACAGAAAAAGTATTCCTTTTATTGATATCACAATGTTTACTTACAACAAGGTCGATGACTCTTCCATGAACCTAGTTCAGGATCCTCTTCACCGAGCTCTGATTGCGCTTCCATGTATCTTTCTCCTCTCACACTTCTTCTAGGGAAATGGAATAAGCTTACGATGGAGGAAAAAATGGCAAGAATGGGAAATTCTGATGCAAATCTCACAAGGTGGCTGCAATTCTTGGGGCAAGGAGGGGATGTGAAACATGCATAGTTTCAATATTATTATGCTTGGCTTGGGAATGAGACCCCAACACCTCCTTTTTATATGAAAAAAGGATGGTTATTCGGTTGGGTGACAGGCTATAGGCGGTGGGATGGTTAGGAAACTACCCAATAGCCCATAATCTCAACGAATTCCTTGCAACTCTTTAATTTTTGCAACTTTTTTGAGTATACGCGGGTTTTAATGGTGCAGCTAGCATACGTACGCGGGATGTAGTGGTGAAACAAGCGTGTGTACGCCGACAATAGTGGTGCAATGAGCATACATCTTCAAAAATAGTGTTTTTAAGAAGAACTGCTCATTGATGGCTTGAAAAAATTTGCATATAAGAGGGACAAATGCCAGGTATGCAAGTATGGAGAAATTTAGGGTTATAACAGATTCCCCCTAATGTGTGAGGTCAGAATAGCATCCGATGGCCGAAATACATTAGAAAATCTTCACCAATGTACGAAGTGAGTGAGCCCGAGACCAGAGTTCGTGAGGTTCCATCTACAAAAATAACAATTGTCTCTCTGAGGCGGGCATACCCATGCTTGGGATGAAAATAAATCATGGATTCCAGTCAAATACACTACAGATCGATGTCATATAACTATATAAAGTGTAGCCATGAGCAATACACAATGGATCTAGATCTCAAAATCAAAAGATATACATGTATAGTATCCATCTTCAAGAAGCAAATGACGCCTAATGGCTGGAGACGAGGCCTTCAAAGCTCGAGAAACAACTTCAAGATCTTCAAAACTTAGGTAGGAGTGTAATGTGAGTGTACAACTTCACTACCCACAGGTCTTCGACGACTTGTCGGGAACAAAAAAAAGGATCTCGATGATTGGGCAAAGAACTTCATTGATTTCGAACAAGGACTTGATTGGACTTTCAGGATGGCCGAGCATGAGGTCAAGAGACAAAATGTAGAAAGGCCGAATCAGGCTGGGTAAAACTTCCCTTGGACAATAGCACAACAGATGATCAAACTCAGGCAACATGACATTGACATAAGTTCACGATGTAGGAGACAACACAAACTCTCCATGTGTTTGGAAGGATAACAAAATGAAGGAGGACACAACTATATGTAGTGAGAACAACTTCCTAAGGTCATATTAAATCCCAAATATTGACAAACAAACAGAAGGATATGTTGTGTCCAAGGGAAACTCATTGTGCTTCTAGAAAAGAAAATAAATTTCCCGTCCTCTTTTTGGGGTATTTTTGATTTTTTTTGCCTTTTTCAATATTTTTAAAGAGCTTGAAAAAGAATAAAAGAATTCTACATTACAAAGGAGGAACGAGTGTCGCAATCATACTAGTTCCAAGCACAAGGAACACACTAATGCTCATAGCAAGGAGACATGTGCAGGAAAAGGACACTCGGGGAAAATTCCTCCATGGGTCAAGGTGTCAGGTCACAATGGCAAAGTGCTAGAAGGCTTGCGTATAAGGCATGCTTCAAAGGTTCAGTTGAGAGAAACATGGAGCTGACATTAGGCCAAAGACGCAGAGATGAAAATGCGATTAGCAGGACACGATGAAACCCACTTCAATGTATTTTTCATAGGCCCAGAGAAGGTAAGCTCAGTGGTTTTTCACGTTTAGAGAGTCTGAAAAACATAAAAAGAAGACTCCACTGGGGTACCTTTTTCGAAAATAGTCTAGTCGGCTTGAAAAAGGGATAAAATAGCACCGAAAATACGTCTATTCAGAATCATTTTAATGAGTGTGACACAGAGAAGATTACTCGACAATCTTCTCAATTTAAGGAGTCTGAAAAGAGCTTAACTATGGACTCTGTATGGTGTGTTCTTTCAGAACAATTTAACGAGTGTGAAGGAACAAGGTCGCTCGACGATCTTTTCAATTTTAAGGAGTTTGAAAAGAGATTAACTATGGACTCCATATAATATGTTCTTCTGGACCAATTAACGAGTGTAGAAGAACAAGGTCACTGGATGATCTTTTCAATTTTAGGGAGTCTGAAAAGAGCTTAACTATGGACTTCGTAGGGGTTCCTTTTTCGTAATTTTAGTCCCTCAACCCGAAAAAAGTTTTAACTTATACCTGAGAATACTCTTCTAGCGAACCAAACTTCCTAGAGTATACCTTTGTTCGTAAAATTGACCATCCAGACTAGAAAAGGGGTAAACTACCGCCAGAAAAACGTGCCTTAAAGTTTTAAATTGGTGAGCGTGAAGGGAAACAAGATCACTCGACAATATTTTCATGTTTAGAGAGTCTGAAAAGGGATTAAAGAAGACTCATTTTTTGGGAGTCCCGAAGGTGAGGCCAAGAGTGATGAAACATCATATGTATGAGGCTGAATATTGTAATCATGATAGGAATAAAAAGGACTCCCGAGCCTAAAGTCATTAACGACGGCATGGATGCCAGAATGCAACCAGGATCTACCTAGGGAATCCATGTAGAGGTAGGCTCTACCACCTCATCGCGACAGTTCTAAAGCAACAATGATGGTTTCGTACTGCAGTTTGGTGGGATCGATCCTATGGAAAAGTGGAAAAGACAATGAGATGCATAAAGTGGAGGTGGAATCCTAACTTAAATGCAAAAAGTTGGAAAAATGAATTTTACCAAAGGACCTTTAAAAGTGACCCATCTCCCAAAAAGTTTTCCAAACCAAAAGTGAAGTGTATCGTAACATCCAATGAGAAACTCAAGAACCATATTAAACGATTTTCAAGCCAGAAAAATGACAAGAGGGTCCAAAAAAGTGGCAAAAAAGGTCAAAAAGTCTATAAATAGAAGTTGACAACTCATTTTTACCATTGCAAGTTGGGAATTAACCAAAAAGATAAAAAGATCCCTTTTCTAAAAGAGTTGATTCCGAGAGCTTCAGAGGATGAAACAAACTTCGACTCGGACCAAGTAAGTACAAATCAACCCCTCTTGCATTTCCATGCTTATTTCATGCACTTCTTTTAGTTTTTTTTTTGGGGGGGGGGGCTCCTAAAAAAGGTGGCCCTACGTGTACGCAGTTTGTCTAAGGACAACCCATGGGTAGAAAATAATCTGCCCACATGCATACTCGACTGTGTCCAAGACAACCCACGTACACCGTCAATAGCATGAAAATAAGAAAAAACAAGAGCTAACTTTCTCCATGAACTTGTCATTTGACAAGATGTATGTTTACTAGAGAGAGAGGGAGCACGAAGACATTGATATTTTGGTCGAAGAGGACCTTGCTGCTATCGCTGCATTGAAACAATGCGGGTTATGGAATTTCTTCTGATGTCCACTCATGAGGGCACAACCTAGGCTACTGAATGCCTTTGTGGACTATTGGCACCCCGATGCAAAGGCATTTATGCTCGAGGGGTAGTCATTGACTCCAACGACTAAGGGAATATAATTTCTGACTGGCCTCTCGAGGAGAGGGGAACCAGTCAACTTGCGTTCATTTCCCCCAGGGCCCCACAACATTACCGAGCTGATCGGACTACATTGTGAGGCCAACACTAAGAAAGTAGGTTCTCAGGTGCCAATCCACAAGATCAACAACCTATCACTAAAAGTGATAGTTTTACTTATTGGGCGGATCACTAGATCCACGACCTTACATCAGGCCTCCCGGGCGCACATGCATTGTGCTATGCAGTGATTAAATACATGAGTGTTCGAATGGAGCACGACCATTCTTGACTGCATGAAGAGACAAATTATAGAGTGTTGTGGGCGAAGTAACAAAAACTTTGGTTTTGGTACCATTTTGTGCTCATTCTTCTTCTTCGAGAGTACCTAACATGAGTCCATGAGAGACAGTATGGGGGCATGTGGCCTCCTTCCCAGTAGTGTGTAGGTGGGTGACATTGCTGCCATGACAGGGGGGAGGAAGGACCATAAAGGCCTTCGACGATCCAAATATTCCCATACCTCCAAGAGGAGAGCGAGGAGAGATAGGTACGTTTGTTTTTTAAATTTATTTAATTTTTTAGTTTCTTCTTATATATATCATTTTTATATGTACCAGAGTATCTGACAACTATGTATCTGTTATGTACAGATGTGGGACCAGTGCGTCCAACAGACTTCACGAGGACCAGGTGACATCCTTGACCAGAGGCAGCACCAACAACATCCACCGGATCAGAAACAACAACAGGGGGACCTCCAACTGGAGAGGCTGAGAGAGTTTTGAGACAGGTGGAGCGGAACCTCACTGCTCTAACTCGTGCAGTTCCCATGGCCAAGATCGAGGATCTCTCGCCATCAATGCAGCCTCACGTAGTTGGGGTGCCATGAGCCTGGGTCCAACTCTTTCGACGTTTGGAAAACACCGTTGTTCACTATGGGAGGGCCAACGAGCCCCGTTCTTAGCTAGGTTAGACCACTTACGTGCTGAGGGAACTTTTTGTGTATTTTTTAGGGTATAAGCCCCATGATGTATACCAGACATATATTTTTGAGGCATTCACACCCACCTATGTACTTTGACACTTTTTGATATATATATGTGTATTTACATCTTTATGTCTTATGGATCACATTTTTTTACAAATGTATGTACATGTGTATGTGTGTGCTTCTTTTTATGTGTGTGAAATATGCCAATCTACTACTTGATTAGCTAGAGTATCTGTCATTTGATTTGATACAAGGCCACTCGACGATCTTTTCAATTTTAGGGAGTCTGAAAAGAGCTTAACTATGGACTCCGTGGGGGTTCCTTTTTCATAAATTTA
>WSFP011479397.1:0-16420 GCA_009831015.1 Picea engelmannii
AGGGAGGTACCAATGGGAACCATGCAGAGGCCATCCATAGAGGTGGTGTGACTCCTTAAGAGAGTAATACCTATGTACCGACACATAGTGTCTTCCAAACAGGTAGAAAAAAGGTAACCTCATGATTATTTCCACCATTCCATGAGGAGCATCCTACAAGAGCACATGAAAAACATGGGACAATAGACGAAAGGAACTCCTAGTTTAGGGAGTATCAGTTTATATAAGGAGCACAAAAATCCATGTCTTAAAATGACTATTGTAACCTCGGGATGAGAAAGAAACCTATGGCTGGCCATAATCAACAAAATTTCAATCTTCTATGTAAATTGGGAAATATGACTATCTCATCTTTTGAGGGATCTGATAGGTACACAACCTGATCATGGGTACATAAGTTGGATACTTATTTCCAAATTAGCCTGGTGATAGAGGCAGAGTCAATCATGTTTTCCACTCTACACTTGTATGGAGAGGCTCATAACTGGTGGTACCATGGGATACTAACATTGGGGAAGTACAACATCATATCGTATGAGGATATCACCTAGATGTTGATGGACAAGTTCGATATGAAGGACCTTGAGATCTTCTTCCGGGAGTTGGCATTGCTAAGGAAGATAGGTACACTAGATTAATATGTCATAGAGTTATAGTGAATGGAAGTCGTGGTGACTGATGTTTCTGAGTAGATACTGGTAATTTTATTCACAGAGGGATTGGATGAACCCTTAATAAGTTAGGTGAAGGATTTTATGCCAAACACAATACAAGAAGTTCTCATGAAGACCCAATATATGGATGACACAATCCCCAAGAAGAAATCATAAAAATAAATTATCCCACAGAAGGGTCAGGTGTAAAAACCTCCCCATAATACATGAACAAGGAAGGATATGTTGGATGAGGAAACTAAGAGAGAAATAAGGAGGAAGAACCTTTGCTATAGTTGCAAGGAGCCATTGGAACTAGGTCATCAATGTATGGGAAAATCTAAATTACATTATATTGAGGTAGTTTTCGACGAGGAGGATGATGGTGATGATGTGGGAATTGGACAGGACAATGGTGATCCATCACACCTCGATGATATAGAGAAGGAACCATTGTAGAATAATGTCAAGGGAGTGACCATATACACACTTTTAGGACTCCATGGATAGTACACCTTTAGGGTCAAAAGAATTGTGAATGGGTAGAGGGTTCAACATTGATTGATGGTGGGGCCACCAAAAACTTCATTGACACTACACTTGTCACCAGGAGATAAATCCCTATGGAGGAATTCAAGAGATTCAATGTGGTAGCAACAAATGGGTACAACATGGTGTGTACTTAGAGGATTAGGATATTATAAGTAACATTGGTAAAGCATATGTTTATCGATGGATTTTATGTCATACATTTACAAGATAGTCATGTGGTTCTAAGAGTTCAATGTTTGTACTCATTGGGATATATCCACATGAATTATCAAGACATGAGGATCGATTTCTAGGAAAAGGGTGGACAAAAATTAATCCTAAGAGGTACGTCGAGAAGTTCCCCCAGAATTGTGTCTAACCAACACATGGAGGCCCTTTTTAGACATGAGGAAGTAGCTTGTGCAACAGAATTCTTGATCACCATGGAGAATCCATCATAGGATCTCAAGCATTATAATGCAAATATCAGGGCATTGCTTGGAAATCATGAAATCGTATTTGAACCATTTCTAGCAAGGAGACCACATGATAGAGGATTTGAGAATATCATTGAGCTAGAAGAGGGGTTGAAGCCCATGATCACCACACCCTATAGGAATCCAAAGAGGTTCAAGGAAGAAATAGAGAAGGCCATAAAAGAGTTGTTGGAGATGGGACATATCATTCCTAGTTGTAGTCCCTTCGCTTCGTTAGTTGTACTAGTGAAGAATAAGTATGGAACTATGAGGATTTGTATAAAATACAAGGAACTGAATAAGAAAACCATCAAAAACAGATACCCAATACCTAGGATTAATGAGATATTAGACGAGCTTTTGTTACACATTATTTTTGTCACCCTTATGACCGTTAATGATGTAAACCTATCTATTTCCTTCAGAAGGGTCAGTGGCCTGAATTCTTGAAGAAAGAAGGGAGAAGAAATTTCCCTGAGAGAAGAGGTTGTATTTTCCTTTGTAAAAACCCTATTAAGGAGGATTTTCATGGGATGTTATATAAACAAGGTGTGAAAATGCCTAATTTATGTAGGTTGCACTATATCTAGGTTGCGGAGTTTCCACAGGCTACACTATAGCTAGGGTGCGGTGACCTTCGTACGTGGGAAAAACGAGCATTTTCTCAATGCTTCTAGAAGGAGAAGATTCTATGGTGAGGTGGCCTCCGAATGGTTTGGATCCTACTCACTTTCATGATTTAGTGGGATCATCATAACCTCCTCACCTTATACTCTTCAGTTTATAAAAGGAGACGAGCTCTCATGGAGAAAGATAGTTGGATTGATCTTGGGAAATTTATGTTGGATTTGAGCTTTGCTTTGTCAAGATAGATTGTGAATAGCTATCAGACACACAGTCTCAGAATCCATTGGAGCAAGAAGTGTGTGGGAAGCAAGGAACTGTTGGAAGGAACCTGATGACATCAAGGCATCTGGTTGTATCTTTCTTCCACATTATATAATATAGTGGAATGTTTCTTTCCCATAAAAGCATTCTCATTTTATTACGTGACTCTTTGATCACATGTTTAAGTTTTAATTGAATCTATTATTGTTGTTTTCACTTTGGTTGGTTTGTGTCATTGCAGATCTGATTTCACAAGAGCACCAAAGAAAAGTAGGGAAAACAGAGATATAAGGACGTGATATATTAAGGTATGTTATATATTCCTTCTTTGCTAGTAACTTCAATGATTGTAACTGTTAGTGACATTTCTTGTCTTGGGCCTAAGGTACCCAGGTCTGTAGAATGAACGAGAAACACCCAAGCACAGCAGCGGAAGGATCTCTTCTCCAGTTACTAGTCAAGCGAGCGGTCAAGGTTTTTATGTCGGTAGCCGAGATCCATCCACGAAGCAGATCAACGGTCCTCGAGATTTTGGGGCTTCCAAGTTACCCAATATATAGCGTAATAGAAAGAACCTATATTTTAAAGCTAATTTTGGGTCGTCTGATACATTGACTCATGGCGCAAGATCTGGCCACATCGGCATATCGACATTCGGGAGTTCGAGGGGTAAAAGTCCCTCATCATTTCACATCTCGAAACCCCGAACCCTGAAATGTAGATAAGCGATCTTCAAAGTCGAGCTCACGGTGTTAGCGCCATGTCACATCAAGCGAGCCTGCAAATGGGGGAAACCCCCCTTATAATAATGTACTATTTGGGTTGTTCATATGAAGGACACGTGGCACACATCCGTGTCACGTCAGCATTCGGAAGTTCGAGGGGCAAGCGCTCCTCGTCACTTCACTTCTCGAAACCCCGAACCCCGAAATTTCAATAGCGCCTAGAATTGGGCCTGTGGTTTTGGTGCCTGGCCGTAAGGGAACAAGCCTAGAGGAGGGGCACTAATGTTTATCATTTGGCCACTCGGGTCCCAAAGCGCCGAATTGAGTTTCATAGGGGGGGGCATTGTGTTCTCCAGACGTTGATTCGACGTGATCTAAATCCCGGAATCTACTGGGAATAAATGAAGAAGAGAGAGGGTGGTTGAAACCTCAGCTCATTCATTAATTGCAAAGTATGGAGGGTCTGGCAAGAAGTTTGTTCGAAGGATTTCTGTGTACTGATTATCCAAATAAGCCAGGCCAAATCCATCGATTAGACAGACAAGTCTGCACACGCCATTTTGGCCTTTAATGTTTCGGCTACCTCCCCTGCAGAAGGACAATCCAAAATCTGATGGCATCTGTCATAGGCACATGATCATCCTGAGTCTGCATGGGTAGACTGTCAGAAGACATGCAGACGCAATTTTTTTAATGCAGCGTCTTGTTTTTGCTGTTGTGGTTGTTTTTTAGTATATGTAGGCGTTTTCACCATTTTGTAAAGGATCGATGGTTGAGCAAGGCTCTCGATTGTAAAGTTTTGATGAAGCGCTAGTCGCTCTTGTTAATGTATAAGGCATTTGAGACTTCTTACTTTATGGATGTCAGCCTCTTTTCCATCTCTTGTATACTATGTTAGAACATCTCGGAATTGGAGGATCCAGTCGAGTTGTAGCTTTTATAGGATGATGTAGGTTGGATCACTGTAACAGTTACATTGTTTCTAATCAGTTCGTGTTACTTTCGTAGCGCTGAACGACTTAGAATTGAAGGATCTAGTTGAGTCACTCTTCAGCTCCTTGAAGCTCTGGACCAAGAGGATCTTGTCTTTCTGCATTTTTCATCCTCAAGCTTCCAAAGGCTTGTCGCCCAAGGCAGTCTTGCTCGCCCTTCTCACATGTCTTCCCCCTGTCACCCTTTATTTCATTTACTGACAGAAGTTGGATCAAGACCTCCCTTGCCGCATACATACCAGGCCCGGTCTCCCAAGTCAAAGTTTTATCTTCTTGAGTCTTTACCCATTTGATCACCCCATTTATTAAACCATGACATAAAAACTGATGGGCATCGGGCTCTGCTCCTGCAAGAAATCCACGAGTGACTTCCATCGCCAACATTTCTGGCGCCGTTGCCAGGGACAAAGTTGAAGATTTTCCCTGGGCAGAACAACATTGAGCCTCTGATTATGAAGGTGCATCAGACATCAGAGCCCTTCCAGATTTCTATTGTGCACCTAGAAACTCCACTGTGGTGACTCCATTGTTTCCACTTCACTGTTTCAGCTGCAGCTACTGTTGGCATACTTGAAAGCTGACCCAGAGGATCTTTCTCAAGAAGGTTTCAACAACTTCTTTCTCATCCTGAGAAGCTTCCTTGGGTAACAACAACGTTAGGATCTGGCCTTTTATGGTGAAAAAGGACAAGACACATTCGAAGCTGCACATCTTTCACCTGGCGACTCCATGGTTCAAGGATCGATTGGCGACTCCACTAGTTCTATATGGAGAAAATCCTTGCTCGCAGGTTTGCTCCTTTTAATTTTTCTGCTATTCCTGGTTTTCCTAATGTTGTCCCCTCTCTGGATGAATGGGGCGATTATTTGCCCATATTTGGGAAATGTGAAGAGGACAACCCTGCTCAGCACCTCAGTGAGTTTCATGAACTCATGCGTCAGTGGGAGATACATCGTGAGGATGTATTACTGAAGATGTTCATGTTCTCGTTAGCAGGGGATGCACGTAGATGGTATCATTCTTTACCCCCTACTAGCATTTCTTCACTCAGTGAGTTCCATGCAGCTTTCACCGCTTACTGTCAGAAGTTGTATCCCTCTGAGTCAATTTGTCATAACTGTTGTGGGGGATACAACTACTATATGCGAGATGAAACTGTTTTAGACGTAGGTTGTGAAGATGGTCTTGATGACCTGGATTAGAACTCAGTCCTTTCTCCTCCCCATTCATCTGCATCAGAGGTGGGTTATGAAAACGATGAATATCCTAGGGGGAAAGAGGATTCCCTGAGTGAGCTGATGGAGCAGGTGATCTCTCTGTTCAATTAGAAAGGTTGAAATCTGAAGACTGTGCAGAGGATTTTCCAGCCTGGGAGGAAGAATATGACTTGAGCGAACTAGTGGAGCAGGCGATATTCCCCACTCCCCAATGTGCAAAATTGGAATCTGAAGACAGCGAAGAGGATTTTCCAGTCTTCAAGGCAGATGATCTAAGTGGATCTTTTGAAGAGATTATTGAAGATTTCTTGGATGCATTAGCATCTTCCCCCGATGAGCCTACTATCTCAGATTTAAGTGAAGAAGCCATTGTGGAAGAGGATTGCTCTTTATTCCTTCATGATATTTCCCATGATGTATTTACATTTGGGATTGAAGAGAAGGATCGGGAGACCGTTCCCATTTCACAAGATGGGGGAGTGCACGGAAAAGAGGAGGAGGAACCAGAGGAACGACTAAGCGCGCATTTCTTTTTCTATCTAGAGCCATTCAACGAGCAACCACCACCCGATATCAGTGAGCCTACGACAGTTGTCCACTCACCTGTGTTTGTCAGAGATATTCAGCCACATGAGAACAACTGTGTAGCAGAGGAGGCTGCTTGTCGCCAATTTTCCAAAATTTTCCACTCATTCTATGATCCTGTCAGCGAGTACATGGAGTGGAATTTCCCCTATGCCTTGGAGCCTCCCTATTCCATATCAACTTCACCCTGTGAGGAGAAGTTGAAGAGTGTAGCCATTCTAATGTCATGGTTACACTATCTTCTAGTGATCATCGACAGAAGGAAGGAGATTCTATCCAGGAAGTTGCTTGAATGGCTATGGTGGAAATCTGCTTTCACCTAGCCCCATTTAAAGTGTTTTATTAGTTTAGGATTGTATATAAATAAGCTCCCTTGAGCATGTATATTTATTTTTTTTCTTTTATTTTTCGGCCTGTATTTTCAGCAGCGGGATGTTTTGAGCATGACTCCATAGCCCAACAAAAAGGCATTGAAGCTGTGGAATGAGTTCTTAGAGCATCCCATGGATGAATCTATCCCCCATGGAGCCTAATGTTACAGACATTTCTTGTCTTGGGCCTAAGGTACCCAGGTCTGCAGGATTAACGGGAAACACCCAAGTGCAGCAGCGGAAGGATCTCTTCTCCAGTTACGAGTCAAGCAAGCAGGTAACGTTTTGTTGTCGGCAACCGAGATCCATCCACGAAGAAGATCAACGGTCATCGAGATTTTGAGGCTACCAATTTACCTGATATATAGCATAAGAGAAAGCGCCTATATTTTAAAGCTAAGTCTGGGTCGTCCGATCCATTGACGTGTGGCGCAAGATATGGTCACATCGACATATCGACATTCGGGAGTTCGAGGGGTAAAAGTCCCTCATCATTTCACATCTCAAAACCCCAAACCCTGAAATGTCAATAAGCGATCTTCAAAGCCGAGCTCACGTTCTTAGCGCCAGGTCACATCCAGCGAGCCTGCAAATGGGGGAAGCCCCCTTTATAATAACGTATTATTTGGGTTGTTCATCTGAAGGACGTGTGGTGCACATCTGTGTCACATCGGCATTAGGGAGTTCGAGGGGAAAGCACTCCTCGTCACTTCACTTCTCGAAACCCTGAACCCTGAAATGCCGATAACTCCCAGAATCGGGACCGTCGTTTTGGAACTTGGTCATAAGGGAACAAGACTAGAGGAGGGGCGCTAATGTTTATCATTTGGCCACTCGGGTCCCAAAGTGCCGAATTGATTTTCAGAGGGGGGGGCACTGTGTTCTCCAGATGCTGATTCGATGTGATCTAAATCCCGGAACCTGTTGGGAATAAATGAAGAAGTGAGAGGGTGGTTAAAACCTCACCTCACTCATTAATTGAAAAGTATGGAGGGTCTGGTAAGCGATCTGTTCAAAGGAGTTATGTGTACTGATTATCCAAAGAAGCCAGGATGAAGCCATCGATTAGACAGAGAAGTCTGCACACGCCATTTTGGCCTTTAATGTTTCGGCTACCTCCCCTGCAGAAGGACAATCCAAAATTTGATGGCGTCTATCATAGGCACACGATCATCCTGAGTCTGCATGGGCATGCTGTTAGAAGACATGCAGACACAATGCTTTTAATACAACGTCTTGTTTTTTCTGTTGTGGTTGTTTTTGAGTATATGTAGGCGTTTTCGCCATTTTGTAAAGGATCGATGGTTGATCAAGGCTCCCGATTGTAAATTTTTAATGAAGCACTAGTCGCTATGGTTAATGTATAAGGCATTTGAGACTTCTTACTTTATGGATGTCAGCCTCTTTTCCATCTCTTGTATACTGTGTTAGAACAACTCAGAATTGGAGGATCCAGTCGAGTTGTAGATATTATAGGATGATGTAGTTTGTATCACAGTAACAGTTACATTGTTTCTAATCGGTTCTTGTTACTTTCGCAGCATTGAAAGACTTAGAATTGGAGAATCCAGTTGAGTCACTCTTCAGCTCCTTGAAGCTCCGGACCAAGAGGATCTTCGCTTTCTGAATTTTTCATCCTCAAGCTTTCGAAGGCTTCTCGCCCGAGGCAGTCTTGCTCACCCTTCTCACAATTCTTCCCCCTGTCACCCTTTAATCCATTTACTAACAGAAGTTGGATCAAGACCTCCCTTGCCGCATACATACCAGGCCTGGTCTCCTGAGTCAAAGTTTTATCTTATTGAGTCTTTACCCATTTGATCACCCCATTTATTAAACCGTGACATAAAAACTGATGGGTGTCGGGCTCTGCTCCTGCAAGCAATCCACGAGTGACTTCCGTCGCCAACAGTAACTTAGGGAAAGCGTCATGTCCTGTCTTGTTTTGTTCTAGATCTAGGTGGATCTAGGGAGATTAGTTTATTTCTGCATTTACCGATTTATCCAATAACAAAATTGGTGACTCCGCTAGGGAACATATTGTTTTCCTAGTTTGTCTTTCTTTCTTTCTTTTTTTTCTTGGTTTATGTTTTCTGAGTCACTAGGAGATCCATCTTGACTCTCTAATTGTTAAACTTCACTGGAAAACCTTCTCAATTTTCATTTTTTTCATTTTTGTTTGATTTTCGCACCCTACTTTGAGGGACAGTGTGGAGACTTAGGAGTTCTTCCCCCTACCTATTTAGACTAGTGAAGAAACTCTACACCCTACCCATATCTAGTCTTCGAAAATCAAGTATTTCCTCACTGTGTTAGTCTACAGACTGCAGAAATTGTGAAAATTTTGATTTTTGATGGTTTTTTCCTTACCCAGACATTGGCTTTGGTTTTGGGGTGAATGTTTGGGTTTGATTATGATATGTTTATAGTCTGCTTGACATCTTTGAAAGTTATTTTATCCATCTTTTCTTTTTTTTTCTTTTGAAATATTTGTTCTCTTTCTTTGAGTGTCTTTCTGTTACAAAGCATTGTTTTTCTTTAGAATTGTTTAGTGAAAGAACATTTCTTTTTTCTGAATAATTCGTGTTAAAAGAGAAATTTAGTTTGGGTTGATTTTCTTTTGAGGAAAATCACTCTTTGTTTTAGTGTTTCTTTGAAACAAAATATCTTATTTCTTGCATTATATTATTTTGGGGGCATCTTTGCATATGAAGTAGTGAAATTGCGTGATTCTTGGAATTTTTTGGTCTTGAATTTTGAAAACAATTCCCCCTCATGGCCGGGGGGGGGCATGAATCGTGTATTGGTGTATAGTCTCTTTGTCTCATTTCTTGAAGATATCGATATTGATGAGCTTAGTAAAATTTTGGGACATTATACATGTGGGAATGATAAAATGTTTTCTCCTTCTCGTAGCATATCTTTCATTGAAATGAAAAGATTGCATCTTCATCTCTTTGAATAACTTTCGAGTTGGTCAAAACACCATATTGTCCATGCCATTTTCCTCTTGAATAAAAACAAACTTAAAAATCAAGTGCTTATAAAAATTGATTAGACATTTTATATTTTCTGGTAGCAAACCTACATTAGATTAATTGTAGGGCTTTGGAATATGTGTGAAAGATAACTTTCCAAAGCTATATAAAAAACATAGAATCTTGAGTTAGGGAGCGGTAAATCCACTTATTACATTTTGTCCTGGGAAGCCCTTCTAATACAAGGGTTAATCACGAGGTCACATTGAGACCGACATAGTTACTCACCCTGCTTTGTTGGTCTTAGTGTAGAGATTGCACGTATTATGGGGGTCGCTTGAAAGGTATACCCACAATGATGACTGGAAGCCTTTCGAGTTGATTTCAGGCTAGATACCCTACCTTTGCGCATGGATTGGACTATCGATTGTTTCCCCAAACATCATTGTAGTAATTGGTAACCTTAGTGGCCTATCTCTTTAGGGTATTTACACAAGGTGACTATGGAGGGGAAATTCTTCATGGTACCTGGAATCAGCGTTGGCCAAACTCACTCTGGCTCCTTGGAGGGTATACCCATGTTTATGTGTGGGAGCTTGCACCAGGGTGTAAGTCCGTTAAGCAGGTCATCAATGTAACTTTTCCACCTTCTCTATCTCAGCCCCTTCTTACTTTGTTCCCACAACGTTGGATTGCATCACCAACTAGTGAGCTCATTGTGACAAGGTTTTGTTTGCTTGCTTGCTTACTAGATTTTTAGTGTGTTTTGTTTGTTTTTCCTAGTGGACTCTAGATTGGATATTTATTTTAATGGCGTTAGTTCCGAAAATGACCAATGAAGGAATCCTTGCTCCAGGGGAACCTTTTTCTTTTTCTTCTTATGGAAACATTGGTCCTCCTCATATCGCTACTTTGATCCTTCCAGGTCTCACGATTGGATTGTCGGTGTGGTTTTTTTCCACTCAGGTAATCCCAAATGCAGTAAGTGCTTCGGTCGTAAGAACTTCCCCCCAAGAACATCAAGCTCATGTTGATACTTCACCATCTTCACCAGTAATATTTTCTTTGCCTTCTTCACTTGCAATGTCTTCTTCTGTTGCATCTTCTTCGCTGAGTGAAAGCTCTAAACCTAGTAACTCGGTGGATAAGAAGAAGTTGAAAAGGAAGAATAAGAAGAAGAAAAATAAGCAAGGGTCCAAACTTCCAACCATTGTCAGACATGTTGGAAATAAACCAGTTACTGTTGATCATTCTAGGAGTGTTGATGATGCCAAGAGAACCCAAACTACCCGTAAGCCCAAGTACCCTTGTAGGATTTGTAAGGGTAGCCATCTTCTTAAGGATTTACCTGGTCTATCCAAGGTTATATAAGCATGGTATACACACCCTCACCAACCCATGTCGTTAGCCTCTGAACAACATGTTGATGACCGCCCGTCAACTAGTCAAGATCCCATTGGGAAGAACAAAAGTAGAGCCAAGTTCCCATGTATGTTATGAAAATGGAATCATATAACTCATATTTTCTCTCATATGAAAGAAGCCTCAAAATTCTTGTAAGACATGACTTTTTCACAGCCTTAACTTTCAGTTTCTTATCACAAGATTACTCTCGAACCACCTATAGTTGATGGAATGATCAATTTGGTCCCTTCATTGGTCAGTCCACTTAATCATGTCATCAATATGGTCACATCCTTAGTTGAACAAGTTGACAAAATGGTCGATCCAATCCCATCTTCGGTCAATCCCACTCTCCCGTTAGAGAGTGAAACCCAAGTGGATGATCTGTTTCCACCTGTCGACCCCATTCTCCCCTTAGAGAATGACACCCAAGTGGTTGATATGATCTTGTCATCGATCGATCCTACTCTCCCGCTCGAGAGTAAAATCGATACTACCCACATTTTTCTCGTTGATAAAAACTCTACCGTGTCAGGGGGGATTCCTCCTTCTCCTGTGGAACCCCCTCCAAGTAATGAGGCCATTTGTTTTGATTGGGGTGTGCTAACCGAACCTGGTATTCCCTCTCACATTCCTTTCTAGATTACAGTACAGGTTTGTGGTCGGGACGTTCCTCAGACGCTAATAGATGAAGGTGCATCCATTAGTATTTTTTCATCTCTTGCTTGGAAATATTTTCGTTGTCCTCAACTTGTGCCAATTACGTAGAATCTATTAGATTTTAACAGAAGAACCAGTCAAAATTTATGGACCCTTCCTCAGTTTCCTATAAATTTGGGAGGGAAAAATGTCTTTATTGATGTCATGGTAGTCCAAGACCCTTTGGATTTATCTTTACTCCTTGGGTGGGATTATGTCTATGCCATGAAAGCTATTGTGTCCACTCTTTTTCGTGTGATATATTTACCTCATGATGGAAGAATTGTGACTATTGATCAACTTTCATTCATCAGTTCTGATTGGATTACCTCCCTTAGTGGTTCTTATATGCATATGGTATCGCCCCTTCCATAGGTAAATTATGTGGCATTGCCTCCCATGCCTTCCACTGTCAATGAAAATGACTTGGATCCGGTAGTTGACATGGTGACCCCTTTGGTAGGGATATTGGATCCTGACCACCTTACCCCTATTGCGACCCTTGACATGGGTTCTTTCCAGAGTGTGTTTCTTCCATAGAGTGAATATCTCTTGGAGGTCATGACCGAGTTTTGTCCCTTGACATGGTGTCATTCCAGAACAATGTCTTCTTGGAAGCCGTGATGAAGAAGAGATATTTGAGCATGATTTTCTGATTTCAAGCTCGTTAAAAAATGAAACCAACGTTGAGCATGGTTTTATGATTTCAAGATCATTAAAAAATGAAACCAGCTTTGAGCATGGTTTTCTTATTTCAAGCTCATTAAAAAATGAAACTAGTTATGAGGATAGTATTTGTGTCTCTGTGGAAACCTCATTAAAAAATGAAACAAAGGTTATGAGCATAGTTCCTATTTCTATGTCAAGCTCGTTAAAAAATGAAATAGAGGTTTAAGGATTGAAAATGGATTGTCGAGCATAGTTCTTATCATGTGTCAAGCTCGTTAAAACATGAAACAACTTCCCCCTCTCTATTTGAGTCAATTCCATCGTCTAGTATTTGAATCTTCATTTCATCCTCCTGTGTTGTTGGATGAGATGAATCTTGGGGGGAAATGATTCTAGCCTCTGGAATCCATGCTGAAGTTGAGCCCCTAGCTTCTTAAGCTAGGGGCTAAGTACCAACCATGCATTGGGAAGTTGCAAGCATAGTTTTCTCTGGTTCAATCTTGTGTAAAAACGAAACCATCTACCTCAAGAATAATTTACTCTGGTTCAATCTTGTGTAAAAATGAAACCAGGTCCAAGCATAGTTTTGTTTAGTTTTTAAGATTGTGTAAAAACAAAATCTATCCCAAGCGTAGTTTTTTTTTTTTTAAAGCTTGCGTAAAAATGAAAACAATCCTAATATTAGTCTTTGTTCTTTCTCATGCTCATAAATGCATGAGAATAAGTTACCGATCTTAGTCTTTGTTCCTTCTCGTGCTCATAAATACGTGAGAATGTAACCGAGTATACTTTTATCACTTTTTCAGACTCGTAAAGGTTATACAAAAAAGGAACCCCCTGGAGTTCCCTTTAAGCTCTTTTTACACTCTCTAAACATGAAAAGATTGTCAAGTGATCTTGTTATTTTCATGCTCATTAAAGTATTAGAAAAGACATCTATTGAGAAATAGTTTATCTCTTTTTCATTCTCATCAGACTACTTTATGAAAAAGGAACTGAGAGAGTTCTCTTTAAGTGTTTTTCAGACTCTCTAGACATGAAAAAACCCTGAGTTTTCTTTATTTGGACTCGTTAAACAAACATCGAAAGGCCCATATGGGACCAAACCACTCCTTTTTAGGGTTCGTTAAAAATACTACGAGGGACTCGTCTAAAGGATGATCTTACATTTACAAGCATATGTTATCCTCCTCAAGCTTGTGTAAAAATAAAGAGGTACTCACCAGAAATGGTGGGGGGGGAATTGGGAAAGCAATATGTCTAAACCTGTATTCTATTGAAGAGTCTCTTTTGAACATGACACCCTTTTACTCGCCTTGTGTCTAGGTTGAAAAATCTGTTTGTCTCCTGATCATACTCCTATAGGAATACAAATTGGTCTGTGATCTTGATCCAGGTGGATCATCTCAAAATTCGATAGAGTTAAAGTATTCAAAATGCAAAGTAAAGCTTACAAAGTGGAAGAACTCATTAGCATCTTTCTGGTGACATTCATTTTAGGAAAAACGGCCTCCAGGTGACAAAGATATGAGCAATGGAAGTTTCGTCAAAGTTGGTTAGAAATGGGTTAAAAAATGGTTTAAAATGAGTTAAATATGATTAGAAATGGTTAGAAAAAAAGGGGGTCAAGGGCCTAGACCTTGACCTTGTTAACACCGAGGCCCCCTTAGTATTAAAACCATGTCATATATCCAAATATTATATGTATTAAAAACCCACAAAAGGCACCAACCATAATATATAAAACATGTCATATAACCAAATGTGATATATATTAAAACCCAAAATCACACGCCAACCATAATATATATTAAAACCATGTCATATAACCAAATATGATATATATTAAAACCCAAAATCGCGCACCAACCATAATATATTTAAAACCATGCCATGATATAACAAATCACCAAATATATGTGCATGGGAGGAGAAGCCCATGGGTTTGACCCCGGGACTTCTGCCCCCATAACAACCACAACTACCAACGCTCCATCGCTTTGAGACGTGGTAATTGATGGCATGAAAACCTTAAAAGGTGCCACTTTGAACGAGATTTGGGTGGGCACATGGCCTATGGCCCACGCCCCTTTTTGGGTTTTGATTTCATTATTTAAATGAAGCATGGGCATGAATCTCGAGAAGGACTTTTGATGCAGGCAGAGACATGCACACAGATTGAGGTGATGCTGCACAATGATCAAAGTAAATTTGCACATAGATCGAGGTGGTATTTGCATGTAGTTCAAGGTGGTACATAATTGACATGCATCCTGAGGCCGTACAGACTGTACAATCAGCGGAAGATTTGGGAATTGTGCCAAGAAGGGCATTCAGAGTCCAATTTCTGAAATATATCGATTTTATACTCAAAAGTCTTGGTTTTTTGCAAGGATTCCAGATCCAGCTTCAATTTTTGCATTCAGGCATCCAGACAGAAAAGTGCTCATAGAACCTTCCAGATATACAGAAAGGTATCCATGTTTATACTTAAAAGTCTCAGAATTTCATCTTGTAGCTATTGTTGAAGTCTGTTACTATATATGACAGACTGAAATCAGAAGTCACTTTGTAAGCATTTGAATACTTAATCTATCGTCCTTCCCATTTGGAAAGTGGCCCGGAGACGTATCCATGAAGTCTGGTGAACTCCGTTACCAATTCTTGTTCATAGATAGTTCGCTTACATCTTTATGTGCTCAAGTGCTTGATGAATGTTCTTTAATTTTGAATTTATAAAGGTGGTTAACAGTTAAAAATTCACATGCAAGTAATGGCTAAAGATCAAGTTAAATTTCAGATCAAGTTGGTATCAGTGTGAGGTTAACCATTTGTTTTGTGAGTTGATGTTAACAAGATCCAAGCTTCAGCGTGGTGAAGGATAACTTGAAGAGTTTGATCCAGAGATTGGATCAAGAAGAGGAAGGATGTCTTCACCAAAAGGAGAAGAAGATTCTTATATCCCTTCTAAAGGGGAATTTCTAAAAGCTTTCATGAGAATGAAAACGATGGTAGAGGAGCTCTATCAAGATCGAAAGAAAGGTGAACAAGGTGGACCATCTCATACAGAATATAAGAAAAAAGGAGGTGATGAGGACCCCCCTAAAACCCCACCAACTTCTCCATCTCTTATTGATGGTTCTATTCCTTCTCCATTTGAAAAGCAAAAAACAAAAGTTGATCTTAATATGCCTCATTTAAAGATTGATATTAAGTTTGATTTACCTATGTATAATGGAGAACTTAATGTTGAAAAATTGGACAATTGGATCCATCAAATTGAAGTTTATTGTAGGATTCAAAATTTTACTGAAGATGCTATTAAAATTCAGTTGGATTCTCTCCGACTTGGAGGGACTACTGTCATTTGGTGGGAGAGCAGATCTCAAGAGGATCTTGCCACAAAAGGAAAAATCGTTTCCTCTTGGTATGAGTTTACTTCAACACTTAAAAAGCAATTTTATCCATTAGGGTATATGCAACAAGCTATGATGGATTGGCATAATTTGAGGCAAGGTAAGGGACAAAGTGTGCAAGAATACACACAAGAATTTCATAAAAGGGAATTGGTACTTGGTATACCTCTCTACACCTAGGAAACTCTTCTCAAGTATATAGGAGGATTGCATAGTTATTTACGTCATATGATATTGATGTTTAATCCAACTAACCTTGATGAGGTGTGTGTTCAAGCAACTCACATAGAGACAAAGGGGAAGAATACCAAAGAGAACTTTTCCAAGAAATCTTTCAAACCTGATGGAAATAAGTTTAAAGGTAAATGGAAAAGTAAACACACGACTACTTTGAACAAAGAAGGAGATAAACCTACATGTACTCATTGTTAGAAGAAGGGTCATGATTCTTCCAAATGTTGGAAACTTCACCCAGAGCTCAAGCCAGAAAAGTTTCGGAAGAAATAAGACAAAAAGACCACTGCAACAGTAATCCAACACGATTTGGGATCAGACTCTGGGGATCAAACTAAGGTGATTCCTACAAGAATCCAAGGTAATATTCCTTCTTGTTTTGTTTCAAGAAATGAACCTATTATTGATGAAAGAAAGAGAACTGAGTTATTTCATATTAGATTTATCTCTAAGCATACAAAAATTGAAACTCTTTTTGATAGTGGATCACAAGCAAACCTCATTTCAGAAGAAATTGTTAAAAAATTACAATTGGAAACTAAGTTACACCCTAAGCCATATCCACTTGGATGGGTATGTGATAAT
>ML880165.1:0-16420 GCA_009831015.1 Picea engelmannii
TGTAAAGTAAGCCGGTAGAAACCATGTATATATATATAACGATCAAAGTTTGTTTTTACAAAATATTTGTCCGAAGACCAAAATATCAAAAAGTGAAGCCCATGGCTTCTACATAAGGACGTCAAGGATGACGTTCACGGTAACAGACTAATGTCCTAGCAACTCTACGGAGTAAGCGACCCATAGCTGCAGAGACTCCCACAGTGTGACGCTGGTCGCGTCGTGGAATCTCCTCTAGGGGCATATCTGGAACATCGGCCATAAGGACCTCTAAATTCTGCTCCACTGTCAGATAGTCCTCGACGTACTGTGGAACTGCTACTGCTGCCTCTCCTCGACGTTGAACGGGAGAACTACCAGCAGGTCTATATGCTCCAACGTCTGTGTTATCAACAAAATTTTGGTGTTAGTCTTCAGATAAATCTATAAACAAAAAACATTTAAATATATCAAAAATACAAAAACATTTAAAAAATTAAAATTGGTGTACTTCTTACCGAGGTCTCCCCACTGTGTATCCTCAGGTAGGGCAAGGTCAGGATCACCACGGAAATCTAAGCCAGCATATGCGTAATCCTCTATCATCAGCACTTGGCCTTGAAGACAGTCAAAGAACATGTCGTCATACCTGACGATCGGTCCTGCCACATGTCTATCCACGAGTCGACACCATCGTAACATCCTTGGGTCCCTGGGACCCGGAAAGTGCCACTCATCCTGAAGCCTGAACACCGGGACCCTCTCACAGAAGAAGGACACTAAAAGAGATCCATACCCGAACTGTTTTAGATCTCCACGCCTGCATTTGGTCAGTTTTTTTTTAAAACTGCGTAGAACTGCATCAGCCCAGTTGAATACCCGGGGCTCAGTACACTCGATGGCATACTGAAAATAGCTCTGTAGAGCCATATGTGGGGCAACACTTCCTGCCATCCGAGAGATAGTGAAGAGAATGGTACGGAGAGTTATATCAGTCACTCCCCAAATGGCCACCTTCCCTTTCTAACGTTCAGCCTCAGGCACACAGTACTGCCTGCAATACTCGCTCATTTTTAAACCACCCCTTCGGCTACCGGTCAAACTGACATAGGATCCCCGTCTGGACAACCCAGTCAAGAAATAGATGTCCTTGATGTCTATAGTCAAGGTGTGAGCTCCCATGTTGAATACTTGTTGATCCGGGTCCCACATTCGGATCAAGTACTCTAGTAATCGCACTTGGGCTCTCATGCCCGGGATTCGGAAATATTTCAGGAGACCGCAATCTCTTAAAGCGGCAATGGTTTGAGGGTGATTCTCGGCATTTGTATTGTCTTCCTCGTGTTCCCGTTCTCTCCATTCGAGCACCATAATGATGGTTATTAACCTACATGGCAAACATATAAAGATAATTAATAATCTTAAACATCGGAAAAATTCATTTTATTGGCTAAACGCTGCATAAAATTTTGAACTTTGCGTTGTTCGCAGGTGGCCTATGGCACACAGTGCGAAATTCTCGCACCCTGCCTTAGGCCCACCTGCGAGAATGAAGCATTCTCACAGGTCCCGTATGGGCAGCCTGCGAGAATCCTTCTACACGCATAGGGTTTCAAAAACTAACTTAAAAATTGAAATTTAACCAATGAAATCATGAATTTAAACCATGAAAAGCTAGAGAACGGAGAACTTACCAGTATGATCCAGATGGCTCGTGGAATGATGCCCCGAAGCTCCCGAAAATCGATGATGAAGGTAGAGGGTAAAATGGAAATTTTTGCACTCAAATGGTAAAAAGGTAAATGATATGGTAAAATGTGTTGTAAATTCATTTTTATTACTTTTTTACTATGTCAAAAATAGGGTTTTTATATTTATTCCTTATTTAACCCTAATTGCTAATGAGGAAATGAGTAAAATGCTTTGCAGGTACGGAACATGAAGGGTCTTGGACGATTTTTTCTATGGTGTGGAATATTTTTGATTGTTTTCTAGGGTTTTGATATGAAACCTCGGGCGTTTTTTATCCATTCTTGCGCTTGTCGAAAACATAAGAACGTGATCGAGCGTCGTTTTATCCCTTTTCCGGGCTCTCTATGGTTACACGAAAAAGGAACCCCCCTGGAGTTATCTTTAAGCGCTTTTCAGACTCTCTAAACAAGAAAAGATTGCTGAGCGATCTTGCTATTTTCACGCTCGCTAAAGTATTTGAAGTGTGCGTCCTTCGAGCGATAGTTTAACCCTTTTTCAGTCTCGTTGGACTATTGTACGAAAAAGGAACCGAGAGAGTTCTCTTTTAAGTGTTTTTCCAAACTCTATAATCTTGAAAAACCTTCGATTTTACTATCTCTGGACTCGTTAAACAAACATTGACAGACCTGTAATGGGACCGAACCACTCCTTCCTAGGGTTCATTGAAAATACTCCGAGGGACTCGTCCGAAGGATGAGCTTATATCAACAAGCATATGTGATCCTCTTCAAGCTTGCGTAAAAATAAAGAGGTACTTTCCAGAAATGGTGGGGGAAAAATTGGGAAAGGGATATGTTTCATATTTGCGTTAATTGGCAGTAAGTGTCGCTCTTGAACATGACACCCCCTATTCATCATCTGAAATTGGTTTGGATAATCCACTTGTCTCTCATTCGATTTGATATCAATGTCTTGCCATGTGTCGTTTTTGAGTCAATGTTGCCAAATCATTAGTCGTGTCATTCATATGTTCAAGAGAAGTCTTTCTGAAACCTCTGTTTGAGTCAGCCATCTGCAGTTATTTATCCTCTTTGTGTCGGCCTTCCCTGTGTCCAAAGTCCAATTGTTACATGCTCTGTTTCACTTTCAAACTCTGTTACTCATTTCATGTCATTGATGGGGGATACATCAAGGCCCTCCTATGACGAGTCTTGTTCCGTCGACATCAACACATTATCCGGGATTAAGACTTAGAAATCATTCAGTACCTTGGAGCTTGCATGCCTCAATGGCAAGTTTCCTCGCTTTCGACAGTGGATTTACATCAATGACCCCTGATCGAAAAATTTCGTCGATTGTTCGACATCAACTCATTTATTCACAGTTGATGGATTGTACTTTAGTACCTTGGGAGTCATTGACATCAATGGTGATTTCCCTCGTACTTGTTAACGGTTACCTCAATGACCAGTAATCAAGTGGTTTCTACCATGTTCGACTTCGACACATGTAATCACATGGTTAGATTCGTACTTTGGGCATGAGATTGAAGACCCTGGGTATCGTCTTAAGTGATCCAGGTTGCGATGGAGTATATGTATGATTTATGACACATAGATCCACTGTGTATGTCTCGTGGCTATGTCATCCTGATTAAAAATTTGTCGCATAGATCCACAGTGTATTCAGGTGGCTATGCTATATTTTGATGGCATGGATCCACAGTGTATGATTGGTGGCCATGACCTTTGTTTATGATATCATCAATCTATGATCTGAGCATGGGTATGCCTACCTCAGAAGGGATACATATGATATTCTGTTGATGCTTGGATGTTTGCAGGTTTCCGATTAGATGCGCTCTTCGTTCTTGACACACACATGCAACTTACAAAGTCTATTGACTGTCACTGATTCCACTCTCAGACTTTGGGGGGCATTCTGTTATCCACAATTTTGGTTATCGTGATGATGTTATGATGATGTCGGGATGATGGAAAATCAAGCTCTTCACTAAGAATACTTTCCTGAGAAAAGTTGCACTTGTCTGCTTCCAGAAACTATATTTTTTAAGAAGTTCGCAGGCTACCTATATACTTGCCTGTGAGAATGCCTGATTCTCGCAGGATGCCTTAAGCTAGGGTGCGAATAGTTCGCACTATAACAAAGGCTAGGGTGCGAACATCTTCTCAAAGAGGAAAAAGATGAAGTTATCTAGCCTTATAGAAGAGAATCTTCGAGAAGAATGAGTTGGCTAACGAATGGTTGTTCAATTGCTGGCATTCCATATATCTTGGGATCATTTTCTATCCAAGTAACTAAATTATCTTCTCCTATATATTGAGGATATTTCTCATGGAAAAAGTTAGAAGCAAGATAGCAAGAGGTTGATTGGAGAATTGTTGAAAGCCTGTATGAAGGACTGATGCTACAGTAGCTAGAGACACCAGCAAGGTCATCACAAGTAGTTGATTTTCTTCATGCATGAGCAAGTGTGTGTGTCAGAGCTAGGAGCCATCGAAAGGAGACCTACGACATCAAGGCTCAGGTTGTAAGTTTCAATTTCAATTAATTCAATACAGTAATATGTCCCTTTCCCATAAATATGATGTCACTTTATTACATAATTCCTTGATCATATGTATAGACTAGATATTGAATATATTAATCTGCCTTCACTTCGATTGGTTTGTGTTGTTGTGGTCTAAACGGTGCAAGAGCATTGGAGCGAAGCTTGGAACAACAGAGACCTAAGGAAAGTGTTCATAAGGTATGTCCATAATCCTTATCTCTTAGTTCATTCAATAGGCTAGATCTAGGGAAAGTGTATTATTTTGTCACGTTTTGTTCTAGATCCAGGTGGATCTAGGGAGATCGGTTCGTGTCCGCACTTACGTATTAATCCTGAAACAATAATAATAATGACATGATTAGTCCACAATGGGGATTTAATCCAATAACAAAATAATAATAAGAATGCTCTTCACAGTTACATTATTTCAACAATATGCTCTGGACCATTGAAAGTTTTGGTCTTCATGACCAATTTTTTTTTCATAGTATCACCACATAACTGTTGTCTAGTTGTTGCTGCCATAGGTTGACGAGAGTGTTCTTTCAACTGGATAATAACTTGAAATAAAATCCTTTCGAAGATATAACAATAATATAACCCTTGGAAAGTCGTGCTTTAATGCAATTAAATGAAAACTCTTCTCGATCCCTTCGCTTATTAATGACGATATTTATAGAGCCAACATGATCAGTTATTAGCATTAAACCATACTAAATGCATATTGGGAAAATCACGAAGATGGCGGGGATGAACAAGAGAAATTTGAAATTGGGGCCTGTTGTGAACCCGCCAACCCACGGTTGTGAACGATAAAAATAGGCTAATTGTTGCACAACAGTTGGTCGGACTTGGATACAGGAGAAACGAGATACTTGGGGGATCAATACCCATGAAAATTATGACGTTCATAATGTAGATCACGGGTCTTTGGGTGCAAAGTGGATATTGTGGAATTTGGAAGATGAAATATTGAATCCATGAACCCGCGATTGCCAGAATGGTTGTATATTATAAGAAGTCGGTTGGTCGAGCTCATGATATAAGAGCATGGATGGAGGTGAAGACCCGCGAGTTCAACAACCCGTGAACCCGTCGATTTTTGAAATATGACTAAGTATGGTAACTAGAAAGGGAAACGAGAATGGAGAAAAGAAAAGGGGAATGAGGGTAGGTATAGAAGAGAGAAAAGAAATGGAAACAAGAAGTTGGGAAAATAAAAAAGGGAGGGAAATTTCAGAAGAGGGAATCGATCTCAACAGAGCTATTATTTGAGTTTTGAAGGCCATGTTTGAAAAATGTTGTAATTTTGACCCAATTTAAAAAATGGTGCTACCAGTAGCACCACTTTTTGAATTGGGGGTTGATTTTGATGTTTTTTATGCCAAAATATGTGTTTTTTGGGATAGATTTCTCATTTTGAGGTCACAGTTCTAGTTAATTCAGTAAGTTTGTTATCTATGTTGAGTGGGCGGATAGTCAGCTTGAAAAAACAAAATACCACTTTCATGACCCTAGGGGAATTTTTTTTCTTTCTGTATCTTTGTCATGCGACACTATTCGGCCATCAACATGTGGCTCTTAAAATCAGTGTCACACCCCAAGTGTGTGCTAAATCATGTTCACTTTCCCAATGCAACATAGGTTTTCCACCATAGATCAAGCTCTCTTGCAATCGTTGGATGGTCGGGCCCTTCACATTCATCAACACTTGGTTCTTACATCTTCGACACATGATCTAACCCTTGTATGAAACGTATTTAATCCATTTTCAAGTGATATTATCCCTTTCTATGCTCCCGATAAGCACCTAAGCACTCAAAATTTTTATCCTTGGGCTCTTAGGGATTGATTTTTCTGTTTATTTCTCTATGGTACTTGAACATATGTCACCCTCCTTTTTATCCATGAGGTCTGTAAGATGTCCTTTAACATCTTTCTTGTCAAATTTTTCGTCATAACCTCGATCAACATGCATATTAATGACTGGATCAAATCAAGTACTAACGGGATCTACCTCGATTACTCAATCAAACCGATTCCTAATTTGATTTCCTACTTGATTATTTTTATTTTGATTCTCAAATTGAGTTTGATCCTTGAATCACGCCTCTTTTTTAATTCTTCAATTGGAAATCCTTCCTTATCGATTGACCTTGATGCCTAAATTGGGCTTTCCTTTTCTTTGGAATATAGTTTCTAATTCTTGGATAGGGCCCTATCGTGAAAATTGGTTACATTCAAATGATAAGTCTTTAACATGTTTTGACATTCTGACCTGATCTCTGGATTAGGCTTATTATCTCTTAGTTTCACATCAGGAATACCACATGTTTTTTACTAGATTTGTCCCAACATTCGAGTTGATCTTGTGCATATTATTTGAGATGATATTTGAAGCCCTATGTTCTGTGATCAATTGTTCCAACAAAAATATTGTATTATGTATCATGGTTGACCAAAATTTGTGAACTTGTATCTTATGTATTGTTACTAGACCATGCTTAATGATCTATGTAAAGTGTTTTTTTCATCTGGGTGGTTTCTCTAGACCCTTGTGGTTTGTAATGGTCCATCCTCTTCGTCTGCATTTCAATATAGTCCATGTTTTTATGTTTCATACTAACCCTCTCTTAGAGGTCATTTATGGCTGAGGTGGGTGTGTGGGGGTCTTAGAGTGGATCTATTAGGACACATGACTTGGATAATTCCTAGTTTTTTTCACTTTAATATTATGTAAAAGTTGTGCTAATGTATTGAAAATGTTATCATACTAAGAAACACACTTTCCTCTTACCCTAGGCATGTCTATGTTCATGTATTTTCACCCTTTGGACTAGATGATTGTCTACCTAGCACTTTTGGGTATTATGACATACATTTGGCACTTGAGATCATGTGAAATAACTTCATGAGGGGCCCCTACATTTTTTTATGCCCGTGGATCTTGGAGGGCCCCTCTCCCCAACATCTTGAGACTTTTGAGAAAATTATCCATGCATGAGGACTTGTCATATGAAGCCACATTAACCTTTATGGAGAGCTCCACCATATCTCACATATTTGGAGGCATGTATCACTTTGTTTTAGGAGTTGTCCACTTCATTGAGTCCATTAAGCATATTCCTTGGGCGTTGAAGCATATGTTTGGCAGGTGGGAGTGATTTTGAACCTTCCTTGACTTGAGGGTGGTTGTTGGTATGCATACTTAAGGTTGTTACACCTTGGAGGACTCACATATGACCATTTGAGCTATTTTTAGGTAATTGTCCATATTAGAGCCACTATGTGCCACAAGTTTGGCCTAAAGGACCATGTCTCCTAGTTGTTTGATCATTTGGTAGATTGATCTTGATTTGAGGGGGTGGTTGAAGTGGTTACCTTGCTTTACGAAGGAACATTGGATTCCTTCTACTCATATTCTTCTTATTTTTGGTGTGATATGCTTGTACATGTGTCATAATTAGCTCATTTGTTTATGTATTGTTAACATTGTCCTCATAGTTAGTTGGAGGATAAGGGCATTTTATGATTTCCTAGGTTATATCTATGGGGAAAAATAGCATTGCAACAAGAGGGATATTGAGCCTCATATCTATATAAGAGCCCCCCCCCTAATAGAATTTCGTGTTGTTGATTGGAATATTTGAGAACACTTCGTTGAATATCTAACATTGAGGTGAATTGGTGTTTTAAGGTCTTCTCTCTTGGTTCTTATTTTGTTCTTTCAATATTGGATGTTGATGTCAAGTATCCAACATAGGGATGATTAGTGAAATTGATTCATTTGAAGGGTAAATTATACCACTTGGAAGGGGCATTGCATGTAAGGTAGATTTTCCTCTTTTCTCCTTTGCTAACTTGGTAGATGCTAATTAGTATCTTTATATATCCTTTAGGAATTCTAGAAAAGTTATTATTTTCAATTGTTAAGCTAAAGTTGACATATTTTTCTAGTTGAGGGTGGATCCATTTGGAACCCTTCCTTGTAGGCTCTTGGTTTCTATTTTCATATAGATTATAAAGGAGGATATTGACTCTCTCATAGCCTTCCCTCCTTTCTCTAATCCCTAGAAGAATAAGCCATCTAGAAGAAGTCTTCTTGTTGACCCCATTATCCATAAGATTTAACACTAGTCTCTCCCATTCAAACACCAAATATATAAAAATCCAATATAAATTTTCCTTTTTTGGTTTATTTGAAATATAAGGTTAATTTATTGAATATCTTGTAGTCAGATTTTAATATTCAAATCTAGTCTATTTTGACATTGATAAATCTATATTTCAGACTTATTTATTTCAATTAGAAGTGGTTTTAAAGTTTCCTACATTAAACCCCAATTGAAAATTTCCCCAAATCACAATCATACTTTAGACTTGTCTCTTCATAATCATAATTTGAATTTACTTTCCAAGTTTACATATTAAGGATCATTTTTTTATTTACATTAAGTTTTATATTTAATGCATTTATCTTTCACCAAAGGTTTTTTGTCAATTAAAAAAAAATCCGAAATGTACTATTACATGTTATATATCACATTAGTGTATTTGGCTAAGTGTAGTACTTTCACATAATCGTTAAAATATTCTAGACTTATTTCAATTCATAATTTGGGATTACTTCAATTTCATCTATTAAAAACATAAATTGTAATTTAACCTAAGTTTTCTCTTAAAGAATTCACCATTATAATTGGGTTGTCATTAATCTTTAACAAATTTGAAATTAAATCTTGTATCACACAAACCAAATTTGTAAATTAAATCTTTGAGTTTAAGTTTATATCTTTAAAGAGTTTGAGCAAGAGGTTTTCACCACTAATCTCAAATCTGGAAATTTGCCTTCATTGAATGAAATAAGTCAGATTTGGATTTATCCACTTGATCCTTAATCACTTTGAATTTAAGTGTATTTATGTGATGTATGCTAGTTTGTATTAAGGATAAATCAACTTGTGTAAATAACTAAATCACTAATGTATTGGATCCTTTCTATTTTACATGTTATATCTTTCATTAGATTTTATAGTTTATCACTAAAGTAAGTATTTGCATATTTTGGTTAATCATATTAATATTTTTTTACTTAGGCTTTCTTAATAATTAATAATCTTATAATTGAGGGACACCCCCCCTTGGCCTTTACATAGTCAAAGGTGAAGAGGGGGTTGTATTGAGGTGATAATTATACAACTCCTAATAGCTACACCAAGCTTACATTGATGGATTGGGCCTTTTCCACTTAAATACTAGTTTAGGTGGTAACAAAGCCTTATCGATTGAACCGTTCATCATCATATATATATAAATATTTCATTTATTGATCCAATGGTAAAAAATTGGCTACTTAGGATTGAAAAACTATAAAACATTTAGTGTAATTCCCATTTTCCACAAATGATAATACTGTAAAGTAATGTATACTTGTAGTCAAATATTTTTCAACATGCATAAAAAAGAAAAACGAAGGAAAAGACAAAGATCTTATTTAGTAGTAGAGGTTTAGGTAGAAATCATGTTGAAAAGATTCCTCCTCCTTTAGTAAGTTGAGATTCCTCCCTTAAGAACCCTTGAAAATTCAAAGTGAATGGGGACCATTGAAATGTCAAAGAGTAGAAATATGGGGAAAGGAGAGGACAAAAATTGAAAGACTAGGTAGCAAGGTGGGGTGGAGTTGTTTCCCAAAAAGAATTATTAGAAACATGGATGCATGATTTAGTTGAATGGGGTAAAGTGAGGAATCACAAATTCACCTAAAGAATAATAAAACATTAAATTAATGTCAAATCTTGGTTGAATATTGGTCAAAAGGAATAAACTACTAAATGAAAATTCTAGGAACACCATCAACACGATGCAAGATTAATCATTTTTCACTAACAATCCACAACTTAGACATGTAATGATGAAAAGAGGTGATGTGAGGCATATCTATGAATATTTTAGACTTCAAAGTGGTTGATACTATTGAAAAGGTGGGATAAGAAAAAAAGGGAGTGGGCAGGCTAGAAGGCGCACTCCCCAAGGAGAAGAGCATGCATCTCGAGGAAGACCAGTGTGGCGCTACCACAAACATGCACCTCCTTCAATATGCAACACACTTCACCAGAAAGGCCATATGGAGCACATATCTACCTAGGAGGTCAGGCACAAGTCCCAAGGACTGAGAATTGGTCAACTAAGATAGTCATTAGGGTTTGGGACCTTTTCTAAATGTTGGTTAGTTAAAATTGGTCCACTTTTGATCATAACCATTATATGGTCAGCCTGTCCTATATAAAGGTTTCCTATTCTACTAAATAAGACGAATGGTTCATTTTTATTACTCATATCTTGTGTTGTTTTTGTATTTCTCTATGAATGTTCTTTGTCTTTGTCTACAATATTATAGATCAAATGGTATTAGAGCACAGGTCCAAGGTGCTTCTGCTCCACTAGTAAGAGATTTTAGTGGTAGATCTAAGAAAAACCATATCCCTTCTGTTAGCGTCGGAAGTCACTCCTGGATTGCTTGCAGGAGCAGAGCCTGACACCCATCAGTTTAATGTCACAAATTGTTTACAAAGGGGTGATCGAATGGAGATAAAGACTCGGGGAATATCACTCTAACTCGGGGACTGGATCTGGTACATAAAGAACAAAGGAGGTCTGGAATCCTAACTTCAGCCAGTGGGTTGATTAAAAGATGAGCAAGTGGAAGACTTAGTAAGAAAGGTGAACAAACAACTCTGGGAAACAGGCTTACAACGGTTTGTAGGGGAAAAAATCTAAACGCAGGATCCTCCTGGTTCAGGGCTTCAAGAAACCGAATAGAAGACTTGACTGGATCCTCCAATTCCAAGTCATTTAGCATTAAGGAAATCACAGGAACCGATTAGAGACTCTGTAACTATTACAGTGATCCATGACAACATCATCCTATAATAGCTACAGCTCGACTGGATCCTCCAATTCTGAGTTGCTCTAACACAGTGTAAATAAAGACATGAAAGAAACTGGCATTCATAAGGCAAGAAGTCTCAAAAGTCCATACATAACCAGAATAACAGTGCTTCATTAAAACTTTACAACTGGGAGCTCTGCTCAACCATCGATAGATACAAAAATGGCGAAAACACCTTCATATACTCAAAACAACAACAACAACAGAATCAAGATGATGCATTAAAAGATTTGCGTCTGCATGGCTTCTGACAGTCAACACCTGCAGTCTCTGAATGATCGTGCAGTTTATGGCAGACGCAATCGAACTCTTGACAGTTCCATAGGTGAATCGACGTGCCTTTAATTCGTTGTCGGGCTTTCCCATTATGGCGGAGGCGATGTCTAACCACCACCAACTGCTTCAATAACTGCTTCATTGGGATTGAGGATGGCCCGGTCAACTTGGCACTTCTGCGACGTGGAGGACTCTTCGCGCTGCCACCCAGATTAGATGAACAGCCTGATGAATAGGCGTGGAGACCAGCGCAAAGGATGGGGCGCATAACGGGAGTGGTGACACAAAGACCATGAGGGTGTGACAAGAGGTGACGGGGCGTACGAGGGACGACAGAGGAAGTGACATGGCGGAATATAATAGGCAGAAGGGGGCAGGAGATGAGATATAATGGGCTTGCTTTTAGCGGGAGGCTGACATGGAAAAGAGCGGGACACCTGGCAGGCGGTGAGTGGAAGATGAGGGGGGAAAGGGACCATACAGACCAGAAGGGAGGAGATGGACAGATGCCGGAGGATGAGAGGTGGAGGACAGATAGCAAGATGACACGACAAGAAAAGGGGGCCCCACGTTGATTAAACACAGAAAGTCAGAGGATGCCCGAATTGCCCGTGCGTCGTTGATCCGGGCGCTCCAATCGCAGCCGTCAGAGAGATGCGTCCTCGATTCCGGACCCCCCCCCCCTTCGCTTAAAGGTAGAAAGGCGGGGGGGGGTCCGGAATCACCCTGCGCATCGTTGATCCGGGCGCTTTGATCTCGACCGTTGAAGAGGTGCACCCCCGATTCCGGACCCCCCCCCTCCGCTTAAAGGTAGAAAGGTGGGGGGGATCCGAAATCCGATGCGCGCCGTTGATCTGGGCGCGCGAAATCCTACCATCCAGAGTTGATTTCCCATTAAACATGGACGCATTCGCGTCCCGAACTTAGGACAAGTGGGTTTTTAGCCCATTCTTTGCATTCTAACCCCCTTACAATAAATATCGCTAACATTTGGCTCCATGGGGGATAGATTCGTCCCTGTGATGCTCTAAGAACGCCTTTTGCATATTCAATGCCTTGCTATTGGGCTATGGAGTCATGCTCAAAACATCCCGCTGCTGAAAATACAGGCCGAAAAAATAAAAGTAACAAAATAAAGCTACATTCCCAGAGGAGCTTATTTATATACAGTCCTAATGCTAATAAAATATTTTACATGGGCTAGGTGAAAGGGAACTTCCACCATAGCCATCCAAGCAGCTTCCTAGATAGAAGCTCCTTCCTTCTGTCGATGATCACCAGCAGATCATGTAACCGTGACAGTAGAACGGATACACTCTCCAACTTCTCCTCATAGGCTGGAGTGGAGATGAAATAGGGCGGCTCCAAAGCATAAGGGAAATGCCACTCCAAGTACTCACTGACAGGATCATAGAATGAGTGGAAAATTTTGGAAAATCGACGACAGGGAGCCTCCTCTACTACACATCTGTTCTCATGTGGCTGAATATCTCTGACAAGCACAGGTGAGTGGACAACTGTCGTAGGCTCACTGATCTCGGGTGGTGGCTGCTCGCTGACTGGCTCTGGATAGAAAAAGAAATGGGTGCTCAGTCGTTCCTCTGGTTCCTCCTCCTCTTTTCTGTGTACTTCCCCATCTTGTGAAATGGGAACGGTCTCCCGATCCTTCTCTTCAAACCTAAATGTAAATACATCATGGGAAATGTCATGAAGGAAGAAAGAGAAATCATCTTCTACAACGGCTTCTTCATTTAAATCTGAGACAACAGGCTCATCAGGGGTAGATGCTAATGCATCCAAGAAGTCTTCAATAATCTCTTCAAAAGGGATACTTAGATCATCTGCCTCGGAGACTGGAAAATCCTCTTCGCTGTCTTCAGATTCCAATTTTTCACATTGGGGAGTGGGGAATATCACCTGCTCCACTAGTTCACTCAGGGAATCCTCTTCCCCCCTGGGATATTCATCGATTTCATAACCCACCTCAGATGTAGATGAATGGGGAGGAGAAAGGAATGATTCCTGATCCAGGTCGTCAGGATTATCCTCACAGCCTATGTCAGAAATAACTTCATTTTGTACAGAGTTGTGGTATCCCTCACCATAGTTATGACAAATTAACTCGGAGGGATAAAACTCCTGACAATAGGCGATGAAAGCTGCATGAAACTCAGAGAGTGAAGAAATGCTAGCACGGGGTAAAGAATGATACCATTTACGTGCATCCCTTGCTAACGAGATCATGAACATCTTAAGTAATACATCCTCATGATGTATCTCCCACTGACGCGCGAGTTCATGAAACTCACTGAGGTGATAAGCAGGGTTGTCCTCTCCACATTTTCCAAAAATGGGCAAATAATCACCCCATTCATCCAGAGAGGGGACAACATTAGGAAAACTAGGAATAGCAGAAAAATTAAAAGGAGCAAACTGGCGAGCAAGGATTTTCTCCATATCGAACCAGTGGAGTCACCAATTGATCCTTGAATCATGGAGTCGCCAAGTGAAAGATGTGCATATCGAATGTGTCTGGTCCTTGTTCACCATCAAAGGCCAGATCCTAACATGTTGTTACCCCAGGAAGCTTCTCAGGCTGAGAAAGCAGCTGCTGGAAACTTCCCGAGAAAGCTCCTTTGGGTCAGATTTCAGGTGTGTCAACAGTAGCCACAGTTGAAACATTGATGTGGAAACCTTGGAGTCGCCACAGTGGAGTCTCCAGGTGCACAGTAGCAATCTTGAAGGGCTCTGATGTCTGATGCACCTTCAGAATCAGAGGCTCAATGTCGTTCTTCCCAGGGAAAATCTTCAACTTTGTCCCTGGAAACGGTGCCAGAAATGTTAGCATCGGAAGTCACTCCTGGATTGCTTGCAGGAGTAGAGCCCGCCACCCATCAGTTTAATGTCATGAATTGTTTACAAAGGGGTGATCGAATGGAGATAAAGACTCAGGGAATATCACTCTAACTCGGGGACTGGATCTGGTACATAAAGAACAAAGGAGGTTTGGAATCCTAACTTGAGCCAGTGGGTTGATTAAAAGATGAGCAGGTGGAAGACTTAGTAATAAAGGTGAACAAACAGCTCTGGGCAACAGGCTTACAGTGGTTTGTAGGGGAAAAACTCTAAACGCAGGATCCTCCTGGTTCAGGGCATCAAGAAACTGAATAGAAGACTCGACTGGATCCTTCAATTCCAAGTCATTCAGCGTTAAGGAAATCACAGGAACCGATTAGAGACTCTGCAACTATTACAGTGATCCATGAAAACATCATCCTATAATAGCTATAGCTCGACTGGATCCTCCAATTCCGAGTTTCTCTAACACAGTGTAAACAAAGACATGAAAGAAACTGGCATTCATAAGGCAAGAAGTCTCAAAAGTCCATACATAACCAGAATAACAGTGCTTCATTAAAACTTTACAACCAAGAGCTCTGCTCAACCATCGATAGATACAAAAATGGCGAAAACGCCTTCATATACTCAAAACAACAACAACAACAGAATCGAGATGATGCATTAAAATCTTTGTGTCTACATGGCTTCTGACAGTCAACACCTGTAGTCTCTGAATGATCGTGCAGTTTATGGCAGACGCAATCGAACTCCTGACAGTTCCATAGGCGAATCGACGTGCCTTTAATTCGTTTCCAGGATTTCCAATTATGGAGGAGGCGATGTCTAACCACCACCAATTGCTTCAATAACTGCTTTATTGGGATTGAGGATGGCCCGGTCAACTTGGCACTTCTGCGACGTGGAGGATTCTTCGCGCTGCCACCCAGATTAGCTGAACGACCTGATGAATAGGCATGGAGACCAGCGCGAAGGATGGGGCGCATAATGGGAGTGGTGACACAAATACCATGAGGGTGTGACAAGAGGTGACGGGGCGTACGAGGGACGACAGAGGAAGTGACATGGGGGAAGATAATAGGTGGAAGGGGCCAGGAGATGAGATATAATGGGCTTGCTTTTAGCGGGAGGCTGACGTGGAAAAGAGCGGGACACCTAGAAGGAGGTGAGTGGAAGATGAGGGGGGAAAGGGACCATACGGACCAGAAGGGAGGAGATGGATAGATGCCGGAGGATGAGATGTGGAGGACAGATAGCAAGTTGACACGACAAGAAAAGGGGGCCCCACGTTGATTAAACACAGAAAGGAAGAGGATGCCTGAATTTCCTGTGCGTTGTTGATCTGGGTGCTCCAATCGCAGTCGTCAGAGAGATGCATCCTCGATTTCGGACCCCCCCCCTCTGCTTTAAGGNGGGGTTCCGGAATCACCCTGCGCGCCGTTGATCCGGGTGCTTTGATCTAGACCGTTGAAGAGGTGCACCCCTGATTCCGGACCCCCCCCTCCACTTAAAGGTAGAAAGGAGGAAGGCTCTAGAATCCAATGCGCGTCGTTGACCTGGGAACGCGAAATCATGTCGTCCAGAGTTGATTTCCCATTAAACATGGACGCATTCGCGTCCCGAACTTAGGACAAGTGGGTTTTTAGCCCATTCTTTGTATTCTAACCCCCTTACAAGAAATATCGCTAACACCTTCCTAGGATGTGCTAGGTGTTATCACTGAAATTTCGTCCGCACGGGGCAACAAGAACTCCGCATCATCAACACGGAAAAACAGTCATTCATGGCACAAGGTTAATTCCACAGCACAGCAAAAGGGTCAAAACTATGCAAAATGGCCAAAAAATTAAAAGGCGCTTTGCACCCACTAGGCGCGCGCGCGCACGCGCGCAACATCTTCGTATCTGGAGCGCATATGCGCGGCTGTGGGGTGCAAAAACCGCGTGCCTCCCAAACGGCGCATTTATGAAGCTGGTCGGCCTCCCAACCACTAATGGATCGGCTCCCAAGTCGATTTGACACCAAATCCGAGCTCAATCTGCATGGGGAGGCTGGTCAAAGACCTAATTGTGCCCTAAAGAGCCCCTTTTCAC
>ML880166.1:0-16420 GCA_009831015.1 Picea engelmannii
CTCCATTATTGATTCACCTTCCTTGTGTCCTCATCATGAATTTCATGGGATGCATTTTCACTTTCAGGTGTCTTCTCTGTTATGAAATTTTTCAATACTTCCATGATCTCCCCTTTTAAACCCTCCATCATCTCTTGTAGTTCCTCTTTTGTTACTATCTTCTTTTGTAAATCATTTATGTCCCTACGCATTTCTTCACCTTCATCAAGAGTCCAATTAGGATTTTCTGGAGGCTTATTTGGTGTAGAAGTTCCCTTTTTGGGTGGCATGTTGGCCAAGTATCACTTTTGAACCTTGATTTTGAGGTGGTTCTGCTAGACAATATTTCTTCTGTATCTCCCAAGTTTCATCCCTTCTGGGTATGAAACTTTATTTTATGTATTTCTTTGATATTTCTTCTCTGTAATTCCATAGGTCCGATCAAAATTGGATGTGCCAAGAGGAATTTACAGTAACTTCCCCACAACTTGCCAAGTTTTGGCCTTTCCAGGAGATCTCACTTGTATAGCATACCCCACACAAAATAATTGATATAAAATTATGAAACTCGCACCAGAAATACTACAGACAGTCCACGATCCAATGAAACTAGTCCCACTCAATTTGGATACTCTTGGAAGAAGTTATGGTTTTTTTACCCAGAACACCTTCTTGAGACTAGTCAATAGGACTAGTCAAATACCCTATCTTACACAAGGTGTATCTACAAATTTTAGATGACCCGGAAGCTAAACTTTTTACCACAGATACCTTACTAATTCTATAAATAGCCTCCAAATTTTAGGGTCTAAAACGTTACAAAAATTCTTTTTATCGAAAATTCCGCAATGGCTCAGTTCAGGATGATTCCAGAACCCTATATTGTATAGGCTATATCTCCAAAATTATAAGGCATCGAGAGCTAAATTTTGAACCCAACGTACCTTCATCCATCCATTAAATATCCTCCAAGCCGTTCCTTCTCAAACATTGTAGAAAACAAGTTACAATGAAAATTCCAAGGTGTCTCAGATGTAGCAGCGAAACCCCAAGATCTTGAGCTCTGATACCATATGTTAAGAACCAAATATCAATATAGCATAGAAAAATATCAGAAAAAGTACTCAACGCCTTGAAAAAGAGATAATTTCATATAATAAGCCTCTTTGAAGGGGAAACCTCCTTTTACCCCACTTAAATGTTCAAGTACAAGATGTTTCAAAATGAAAATGTCTCCTTGGTATATATAGGAGACTAGGAGGTATAATTACAACTAATGGCCTAAAGCCGACATAAATAAAATAAGATTACTAATATAATATGCCCCAATTAAGGGGTAATGAGCCAATATTAGGGCTTAGCATCACTAAGCAGAATTAAGGAATGACAAGGAATGATGGAATGTCACATTAAACACGCCAACTAGAAATGGCAAGAGAAGCGTAATGGAAAGGATGAAAATGCCACAAATGCATTGAACCCACATATATGGTGCATTAATCACATCAGGGAGGAATCATCCTCGATAAGCTTCATGACAAGCACATACAACATGCAAGCACATAAGCAACTTGTCTATTCATGAAAGGAGAACAGAGAGAGAGAAAAAACAACTTGAACGAACATAGAGAAACCACAATCCTCTAAAGACAACAGATGTTCGACACTCACCATTATGGCACCACTGAAGTCCACTGAACCAGGCCAGACCATCAGACCGACCAGAGTTTAGAATAGGTCATGAGGACCACTAGAAGAAAACGAGCAACAACAACCGAAGATCATTGATATCGATGAGATCCCATCCCCAGAGATATCATTGGTGAACTCTACACTGATACTGGATGAAATTCAATAGTCACAACCAGAGGAATGGAAAGAGGACACGCAAGCAAAGGCATGGGAACCTCAGAATGAAGAAGTGGAACCCCAACAGGAAGTGCAACCAGAAAGCACTGAACCAACTGTGGAAGGTAAGGACACAACACAGAATCAAGGATCAGAAGGGAAACCAAACAATTCACAGGTACCCAACCTCGGTCAACCAACATAAGAGACCACAGGAACTACCTCGACTTGGCCAGAATGGCTTACAGGGCATCAACCAGGAATTGCTAGAAATTTGTACTAACCACCACAACAGGAAGACAAAGTTCTGATACCGAGCTCACCTCGCAAGAAATCGACAACAAAAATTGTGCTACCATGCATACCAGAGGGAGTACAGGTAGAGCCACAGCTACTGGGTCATGTTGGGAAGCTCAAGTATTTCAACCATGACGTCTCGAATGACACCAAGTACCCACAACTTGTGCCAAGTTTTTTTATGCAGAACATAGTGGTCAACTAACTTGGAGAAAAAATTTGCCAGCCACATGAGTGGGTAGTTGGACTGGATCGAACCGAAATTTTAGGGTTGTTGAAACTTCTGCACTTTGGTAGAGGCCAATACACGAAAGCATGTGTTAAGAAGTTGTTAGTAGTTATGCATGGAGGGGATATATGGATGGACAGACCCGTCCCCATAACAATTGAGCTTATTGCGTAGATAACAGGACCACCCAGCTGGGGTATGGATCTTGCACTGAGTCTGGACGATAAATCCAAGAAAAAATCGTTAGTAGAGGAAATGAAGAAGAAATATGGCACCGCGAAGGGGATAAGAGGCATTATAATCAAACGGATCAACAATGCAACAACACAATTGGACACAAATATCTTAGCTTGTAAGTTGCTAAGAAAATGCCGCAAAGATGAAGTACTGGTAGGAGTCATCGCAGTTGCAGCGCAGTCCACAGAAGGCACCTTCATGAGCTGGGCACTTTATCTGTTAAACTTGATCCACGTGGACTGAAAGGACGTGCAGGAACTCGACACAAAACTCCATTACTCATGGTTGCTCACCCTCATAGCCTTCATGGCATGACAGGAACTAGAGTATGTAGTTTTTGCTACTAGACCATAGCCAGCGGGAGCAAGATATCTAGTACTAAAATCTGGGCCACAAGTCAAATAGGAGAGGGAAAATGGAATCATCTTTGAAGCATACCTACGGGACATGTAGGAATCTATTAGCCAGTCATGGAGAATAACACCAGAAGTTGTTGCGCGATATGGGAACAACGCTAACTTCTGGGCTACACGTTAAGCCATGTGGATACAACCAAGGAAGGATCCAGATAAACAATGGCTAACGATGTGCTACTGCATCACAGAAGGTGATATAGACATGGTCATTAGTGAATGGCCTGATGAATGGAGGATCACATCCATTCCCCGGGAAGAATCAGAAGGACCCGCAAAAGGCGAAGCATCGCAGGCGGAAACACAACCTCTACAAATCCTAGTGCCCAAGAAACCAAGGACAGGCCAAAACAAACCGACTCAGGAAAACGAAGGGTCAAATAAGACAGGAACCCAGAAGGGGTAGAAAGAGACCAACAAATAGCCAAAACAAGCTAAGGGAGTGTAGGAGACTGCCCCAAACCCCATCACGCAGGAGCCAGGGGAAACTAAGAGACCAACTGTATAGGCCGCAAGCGCTCACAAGAAATAAAAGGTGCAACAAACATCACTGGAATATATGATCAAAGAGGACGATGGAGAAATGATCGCCAGAATGGTCCAGGATTATCTAGCAGAAGACTTCGACCACGTAGCACATCACATGGATAATGTACAAAAAGAGTTGTATGAAATAGGACAACTCCTTAGGACACTTGGAGAGGCCTAGAGAGAAAGTAGCAGTAGAGGCATAGAGATGTCGACAACACAAACCAACGAAAGAGTGTAGGTCGAAGAAAGAGACCCGACCCTCTCAATGCCACACGCAAATGCAACGGTCCACATAAAACCAAGCATACTAAGAATGGATGAAATAGTGGGAAAAAAACCACTGAAGGATTTGTACCACATCCAATTGGTCTTGACACAGATGCCATCAAGGGAACTACACAAATTGTAGGTTAGCGTTGACCACAAAATGCAGTCTCGAGCACATAAAAACTTAGTTGAGATATAGAAAGCAACAATGCAGCGGGAAGTGCTTGAAAAAGAGTATGAGCAAGCCAAATATGAAACTCGGAAGGAGATGGAACATAGGAATGAATTGGAACGCAGAGTGGGAAATGCTTTTGGAAAACTTCCAAACATTGCACAAGGAAACAAATTCCCAGCCACAGAAAAGATCGACCATATTGTGCAGGTAATTGCTCAATACTAGAAGGAGATCGGGGATCTCCAAGAAAAAATAACACCAACAAATCCACCGACAGTAAAGGAGAAAAGGAGGCAGGCAGCAACAACGCAAATATAGGAGATGGAGAAGTAGGTTAGCATGATAGCTGACTTGCTCAACAAAGAAGCGCAACTTTGGACAAGATTGGAGGAGGATCCACATGTTCAACGCTGGGACAAGGAAGAGGAAATGATCAATGAAACGATCCAAGAACTCAAACAGAGGAAAAAAATTATACCAATCCCATAACGCATCAATGGGACGCATGAGTTGAAGAAGATGTAGGTAGAACTTATCATTGTGCAGACACAGAAATAGGAACGTCAGGCTCAAATAGAACCACTACATGAATGGGTAGCAGAAGTACTCATACAGGCAGAAGCAGATAGAATATATATGGCACAGACATAGGCAAAATGTGCATGACTACTGAGAAACGAAGTGGTATTTCAGGTAATGGATACCATTAAGGAGAAGACTGCACAGGTGCTGACAAAAGTAGTAGATCTGAGGGAAAAATTCCATATGATCACCGAAGAGATCGAGGCAACTTAGAAATATTAGGTGATTCGGGACGAGTTACATGTCAGTGTTGGGGGCCTATTGGCATCATGCTGAAGTGGGAAAGGAAGTGTTCACAAAGAATAATGACAACTGGAATAGAAATCATGGGAAAGAAAGTGTGCAAGAGGAAAGCGACAACTGGCAAGAAGCACAACACACGCGCATGTAGGAAGGAGGTGACAACTGGAAGGAAGCAACGAACACATGCAGAGAAGGAAGACCTAGCAAAAGTAGGGTTAGGGTTTTTGTAAGGTTTTTGTGTAAATGGTTGAAGATCTCGATAGATATAAATATAGATATGAAGGTATCATAGAAGAGTTCAGAGAGGTTCGATGAGATTGAGCTTTACTACTGTTGTAGAGTTGAGATTGTTTCTATGTAATGTTTTTTATTAGATGTACTATTTTTGTAAAGCAAGTGAGCTAAGTGGAGAAGAGAAAATGGATATCTCGAGGATTAGATTGTAGGCTGATGAGCCTGGTGCAACCTAGTTCGCCTCACAGAGATTTTACCCATCTAAGGAGAGTTGTAAGCACGAGGCAAGAGAATTGCAGAACTGCCATAATAAGAGAGCCAAGATCTAAATCTTTGTGGACGTATCCCAGGAGGGGGTTAACCATGGTAATACCTATGTAATGTGATGAATGTATGCATATCTTTGTCATAACTTTAGCAATTAAATGTTGCATGGAATGAATGAATGAGTTACTATATCGCTTGGGTAATTGTTGTGGGAATATAAGGAAAAGATACCACGGAGGTTAAATTATAAAAGAGGATAACAGTGGTTAGTAATAAAAATCATAATTAATGGTTCAAAATACAGATCCCTTATCTCATGCTCAATCCTAGGCTGTAAAAACCTGAGTCTTACAAACACCCATTGAAAGCTATCTCGGGTGAGACTACGCAATGCATTTTGTGTACTGTGTTGTCTTTTGGTTTACCAGAAGGGCTGATAGTTTTAGGCTTTGTTGGTACCCTTAAATATATGAACCCTTGGTCTATGACGCAGGTAGTAGAGAGAAGCCATACAACTTAACTAACAAACCCTTTCCACAAAATTAGTAAGTTGGTTTTCCCTTTATTATTTGCTACTAATTCTTCAAAACCCATGTAGCCATCGATATGGGAGAGGGCTAAATTCCTTTAAATTTTCCTATCAGACCATACTCAGCCTGCGTGAGATCCATATACCTAGAAGTAAAATATAAAAGAGGAACCTCTGAGATATTGTCGAGCTTCTCGGTGAATTGGGAAAACTATGATTTTGATATTTTCCCCATAGTAGAAATCAATGTGTGGAAGGATAAATATTTAGCATCTGAAGGGGGAGGGAAACCCCCAAGGATTAGGATCCATGGTTGCAATAACAAGAACTCTAGCATGAAAACCCTAGTGGAGCAAGAAATCTATTACATTGAATTGAAAATCAAATCCTATACATCATTAATTACTCTACTATAAAGATGTATATTGTTAACCATATATGAATTTTCGATTACATAATTTGTTTAAAAAAAAAACCTTTATTTCTAAATAAATAAAGCTTTGCAATGTGTTAACAAATAAATAAAATGAGAAGAATGTAAATTTGCTAAAATGAAATATTAAAAATATTTCAAGAAGAGTGTATGAAAAAGTGAGAGTGGTAATCACCCACTTAAAAAAACAACAAACAATATCTACTTTACACCAGAGCAATTAATATTATATAGGTTGGAATATAAATAGTTTGATATAATCATATTAAAATCATGTAACATATATTTTAGCTATACAACATTTCTTACTTTATTGCAAAGTGTATCTTGTCAACCATAAAATACCTATATCAATTATTATAAAAGAAGCAATAATGTTAATGGAAGCCACCATGTACTCCTAGATCGCCACCCTCGACTCTTAAATGTAGGGCCTACCTACGTGCATCCACCATGGCCACACAACCTTAATGTCCACTAGCACCGTCACGTCCTCCCAAATCATCACTCTCCACTCTTAGTCCAAGGCCTACTTGTGTGCTTCCACCACGGACCCCAATCTGAATGTCCACTATACTCACCATGTCTTTCACGTGGGTTTGTTATTCATGGATATTGACAAAGAGCGGAGACTCTGCTTAAGGATAGATTGAAGAATAAGAAGATCCAGTCATATTGGGTAGAGCAAGATCCAAGTCAGAGGAAAATTTAGGAGTAAATAGAACTCATTGGTCGCTAGACCCTTGACTCCTTGAGATTTGGCAAAAATAGCGGGCACTCTTGCACATCAAGTAATTCGTGCAATTTTTAGACAACACTCTTGCACGTAAGTAAGTGTGGCGATAAAAACACCAAATATTTCCACAATTTTTCCAGTTTGAGACACAATAATTTTTTTTTATGGGAAATAAAAGATGAGCAGGGACATTCACACCAAGGTCAGGAAGCGCTAAAGAAAGAAGCAAAACACTTCTTTAGATCCTTTTACAAAGACCCTGGTGAGAATAATATTGTGGAATAGGTTGCATCAACTTGAATTTACCCAAAATTGGTCACAGATGCAGAAGTAATATCCCTTGAAAAACCAGTTACTGAGAAGGAAGTATTGGAGGTACTAAAAGGGTTCACCAAAGATAAGAGCTCGGGCCCTGATAGGTGGACAATGGAATTTTGTATCCACTTCTTTGATCTTATTGCAAATGACCCGCAGGAAGCAGTGGAAGAAACTTGTATTACAGGTGAGGTGAATAGGGAAATAAACTCAACCTTTATTGTTCTTATTCCGAAAACTAATGGGTCGACAAACTTTGGGGACTTTCGCCCGATTGCTTTATGCAATATCTGCTATAAAATAATTTCTAATATTATAGCCACTAGACTAAGAACGATCCTCTCTTAAACCATCTCTGAAGAACAGTTCGGATTTTTGAAAGGAAGGAAGATAATCGATGCAATTGGCACTGCACAGGAGTGCCTCCACAGTATTAGAGAAAAACAACTACAAGTGTTAATTCTCAAATTTGACCTAAAGAAAGCAGACGATTGCTGAAACTGGGATTTCATAAGGCTGGTTCTCCTTCAATGTGGATTTGGATTGCCCACAACCAATTGGATAATGGGTTGCATCTCGTTGGCATCCTTTGCAGTTCTTCTCAATGACGATCCTTCATAATTCTTTTGTAGTGAAAGGGGGATCATACAGGGTTGTCCTCTGTCGTCACTTCTCTTTATCCTTGTTATGGAGGGGTTGATCTTGGCCCTAAATCAAAGTAAAGAAATTGGTCTCTTGACTAGTATTGAAGTGTCAAGACTGATCTAGGTTCTCCATCTTCTGTTTGTAGATGACACTCTCATCATGTCACCTGCAACTTCTTCAGAGTGGGAAGAGATAAGTCAAATCTTAAGAACTTTCTGTAACACCTCTAGCCTCTAAATCAATCTACAAAAGTCATATTTCTATCATTACGATGCACATCCTGATGTTCTGAGAACATTGTCCTCTCTCCTTCCCTTTAATTTTTTTGATCTTTCGGATGGTTTTAAATACCTGGTTTTTTTTTTCTTAAATCGACAGGTACAAAACAACGGATTGGCTTTGGCTGTTGGAGAAATACACCAAGAAAATTAACCATTGGAGCGTGCGCTGATTGTCTTTAGTAGGGTGCCTAATATTGAAAAAAGTGGTTCTAGAGAGCCAAGCCATCTATTAGATGGTGTTGGCCAAGTTACCCTCTTCGATTTACAAACAAATTCATCAATTTACTTATGGTTTTCTCTGGCCAGGATACCGAAAAAAAAAAAGGAGCTATCACCTCTGTAACTGGCAATCGATTGCTAGGCCCAAGCATCTCTGTGGATGGGGTCTGCGTGATTTATCCAGCTTCAGCAGTGCTCTGGAAACAAACAGCCTCTGGAGGGTTCTCTTGAAGGAGGGTCTGTGGCAGCGTGTCATCAAAGCAAAATATTTCCCCTCCATCTCAGTTGTTAGATGGTTGCGAGCTGTGGACATAAAAAAAGAACGAGGCTCCCAGACTTGGAGGTATCTACTAAATTTTCTTCCTCTCCTTTTGCATTAGATAGTGTGGAGTCTAGGGAATGGACACTCTATTGTGATAGGAAAAGACAACATTTTGGGTATGGGCAATGGGGCGCTTCTCTCTGAAGAGATGATCGACGACATCAACAAGAAATAATTTCTTTTTTTATCACAGATGCAGGGGGAATCTCAGGTAGGCAGAATTACAAAAAATTGGAAAACAAGTGACGAATTGGCTTTGACTAGGCTCATAAATAGTGAATGGTCTCTATACCGTTGCACTCTTATCAACAATGATATTCACTTGCAGTAGAAAGAGGATATCCTCAAATGGATAGGGGGCGATTCTTCTGGGTGCATCATTGCCAAAAACGTTTACTTGGCAGTCAAAAACATAAATTGGAATGAGAAGTTAGATCGCTGGAAAAAAGCTACGTGGAGTTGGAACTGTCCCTTAAAAATTAAGTTGTTTACCTAGATTATGGTGGAAAATAAAATCCTCTTTTGGGAGAATTTGCAGCGCAGAGGTTTCAATGGCCTGGGTATTTTTTCTTTATGAAAGATGTAGATAGAAACTACGCATCACTTTTTCATGGAATGCACTTTCACGATGAAAGTATGGAGGATTATTAAATCTTCTTTTAACTTCTCGGGCAACTGGATAGGAATAAGTTCAAATTTGTCTGATTGTTTCAAGCAGTGGAAATTTTGGAACAATGAAATTCCTACCTTACCATCTCTGATCTGCTGGTTCATTTGGAATGAACGCAACCAATCAATCTTTGAAGACAACAATCCCTCCATGAAGAAGGTTATCCACCTCACTATTATTGCATTAAGGGATAAATTACAAAAGCCAAAGGTAAAAATCATAAGATCGGAGCCCTCACAGAAATGCTAGTGTGAAAATGTTGGTTGGTTTGATGGTGTGGTTGTTTCTATAGGTACAAATAGTGGTGTCGATGGTGTTGTAGTGGTTAATTACCATTGTAAGTATAAGTGGCTCCTTAACTACGGTCTGAGTACAAAAACTCGTGTGGAGCTGCTCGGGGCATGGGCATTGCTAACTGTGGCTTCCAGGCTCTCTATTTAGTCACTACATGTAATGGGAGATTCAAATATAGATATTGACTGGTTGAGGGGTAAAGGTCGGCTTCAAGTCATCTCTCTAGATTGTTGGAAAGACAATTTAATTGCATTAATATCCTCTTTCCAAAAGGTATCTTTCTCTCATGTTTATAGAGAAGATAATCAAATCATCGACAACCTCTCCAAGCTGGCGCTAACTATGGACCCAGGGAATTTGATCTATTATCAGTGTATTGAGGAAAATGAAGTCCCTCACAAGTTTCTAAAACATTTTTAGTTTTCTCTAGTAGTCACCAATTGGTCGCCTGAGTCCTTCTTGAGGGTCTGTTATCCTGTTATGTCTATCAATTTTGTTGACTCTACATGGAAGTCGAAGGTGTGATCTCTCTCGGTAGAGATATACAGTGAGATGGTTTTTAGGGTGCCTTGTAATTTTCGTTATGGGTGGATAGACTATGTTGGTTGATCTCCATGTCGTCTGTTTAAGTTATCTAAACCTAGACTATATCAGAACAATTTTATATCTTTATATACAAAAGCGAGATTTTTTATGGAAAAAAAGTAACTTTTTTGAGATGGTGTTTTTTTAACTGCTCTTCATATGATGAGTTATATTTACTTTTTCTCATTACTTAAATATTATCTATTATATGTGTTTTTCTTGCTTTTATTATAACTACGTACTTTTGTACAAGGACATGACATGCCTAATGGTACAAAGTAGCCTCTAATACTTTTGTACAAGGACATGCCCAATTATATAAAGTAGTCTATCACAATAATAAGAGGAGGCTATATCTAAAATCAAAACCATGATTGTCTAATTTTTGTGTGTCGAATCTTCCACAATAGGCCATGTGCTTCTAGGTAGATCCCATTTAAAACTTTCAATATCCTTCTAATTGTTTCGATGAAGACAAGCCCTCTCATCTTACCTTCTAATGATGACTTTTTTACCTTGAGGATTTAATATCCTCTACTACCAAAACTAAAGAAACTATATAAAAGCTCTCAAAATCAAATAGAAAATCTCTATTTCACCCCGATAAATAAGAAAAGTTAGTTCTATTATATCTATTAGACAACAAGAAGACAATTTAGTATTTTTTCCCCATAGGTTGGTATTTTATATATCATGCCGATGGTCCATGGATTTGGACTTGTTTCCTGAGTCTCAACCTTCAAATTTTAGGCATGTGCATAGTATTGGATTGCAATTTGCATAATGTGAATCTCAACCTTTAGGCTTGTGCATGATGCAAGATTGCACAACTAAATACCCACTATGAGCAGAGTCTCAAAATATCTCAAAGTCTCATCTAGGAGTCTCAGTAGTGTGATTATCATCTATGCTTATCTAAGAGTCTCTATGGTCATCTCAGAGTCTCATCTAGGAGAGTCAAAGTCCAGTGGTATTATTGGCATCTTTTATTTTCTCTTTGTCTAAGAGTCTCATTCAAGATAGTCACTCACTATGAGTAGAGTCTCAACATATCTCAAAGTCTCATCTAGGAGTCTCAATAGTGTGAGCATCATCTATTCTTATCTAAGAGTCTTTATGGTCATCTCAGAGTCTCATCTAGGAGAGTCAAAGTTGAGTGGTATTATTGGCATCTTTTATTTTCTCTTTGTCTAAGAGTCTCATTCANAAGACAAGCCCTCTCATCTTACCTTCTAATGATGACTTTTTTACCTTGAGGATTTAATATCCTCTACTACCAAAACTAAAGAAACTATATAAAAGCTCTCAAAATCAAATAGAAAATCTCTATTTCACCCCGATAAATAAGAAAAGTTAGTTCTATTATATCTATTAGACAACAAGAAGACAATTTAGTATTTTTTCCCCATAGGTTGGTATTTTATATATCATGCCGATGGTCCATGGATTTGGACTTGTTTCCTGAGTCTCAACCTTCAAATTTTAGGCATGTGCATAGTATTGGATTGCAATTTGCATAATGTGAATCTCAACCTTTAGGCTTGTGCATGATGCAAGATTGCACAACTAAATACCCACTATGAGCAGAGTCTCAAAATATCTCAAAGTCTCATCTAGGAGTCTCAGTAGTGTGATTATCATCTATGCTTATCTAAGAGTCTCTATGGTCATCTCAGAGTCTCATCTAGGAGAGTCAAAGTCCAGTGGTATTATTGGCATCTTTTATTTTCTCTTTGTCTAAGAGTCTCATTCAAGATAGTCACTCACTATGAGTAGAGTCTCAACATATCTCAAAGTCTCATCTAGGAGTCTCAATAGTGTGAGCATCATCTATTCTTATCTAAGAGTCTTTATGGTCATCTCAGAGTCTCATCTAGGAGAGTCAAAGTTGAGTGGTATTATTGGCATCTTTTATTTTCTCTTTGTCTAAGAGTCTCATTCAGGATAGTCAAAGTTAAGCAAGATTGTTTGTCTGCACTCTGATTTGGAAATGCTTGGAAATGCTTACAGTGTGATATATCTGAATCATAAAAATATATGACATATATATATTAATATATGACATATATATATTAATATATATATATATATAATGGATACCTGTAGATTTTAAAAATTAACTAGATGTCATTATTGACGTGTAGATTTTGAAAGAGTGATATATGATGCTTAAATAAACCAAAAACAAGTAAATACCCTTTAAATTTAACCATTCAACGTGATACAGGTGGAACATGATTATAACATGTGGGTTTAATGGTTTGCTTCTTTTTAGGAAGTCACATAAGCTTCTAGGGTATGTACACTTCCTTAGACTTTAACAGTAAAATTGGTGCATTGAGAGAGTTGTATAAAAAATGGTTTTATATACTAATTTAGTGTCTAAACAAACAAAGTATCTCCTACACCAATTTAGTGTTTATCTTGAGTGTGATCTTAAAATTAAATGATCATTAATATTATCATAAATGTACCTAATTAGAAAATATAAATGCTTTTAGATATCAAATTTATTTTTCATACAACTTGAGTGGACCTAATGGTTAAGAGCATGGTTAAGGTCATAGGTTGAAATCTAGAAGAGATAGGATATACATTCCTTTTCACTGCTATCATCACAACCATATTTTGCTACATGGATGGATGCCCCCACGCCTTGATTAAACACATTCCACTGCTATTTTGCGAAGATGAAATTATTGAGTATGTGTTTGGAGGGAAGGGTTTATAATATAATGCATAGAACGAGATGTGAATATCTAGTAGCGTCTTTAAACCCAACCTTTTAAGGTTTCAAGGCGATCAACTTGGCGAGAGGCGTCCAAATGTATCTTCAGAGGACTATGAGGATTCAACCACTTTGTTGTTAGTCCTTTGAGACTACATTGTTGTTAAACCTTTTGAGCTCAAATTCAATTAATTCCAATTTTATCATCTTGACAAAGGGTGTTGGTTTGATTGCTTAATTACAACTAGGTTTAATGATATTGAAATATTTTGGATGATGTTCAATTGATTGGTGATGTATTTAGGAGTGCCATTCAAACTTCATTTATACTATTTCAATGAATTAACATTTTCATGGTGAGCAATTGGGAGCAGTATGCCTCATCCACTTTTGTTTATTGGAATGATTAGTCATCATGTTTCCTTATTTATTTATAGATTTGTTTTTGGGTGTGTGGTTATGTATATTTTGTATTGCAAATGATTTTCTATATATTGTGTTGATCTTGCAATATGTTCATATATAAATTCTATGTATATATAGATTTTTTTTTTGTCTTAGAGGATTACTTTGTATTTTTATTGTAATAGGATCATGTTTCATTTTAGAAGATATCGTGATAATTTTTTAAAATAACTCTAATTGCAAAGTTAATGGTTGACTTTGTAGCTAACCACTATAAGTTCCCAAAAGCACGATCAAGTAAGGATGACCTATAACAAGTGTTGAGGCACTAGTATTGTAATAGGATCATGTTTCATTTTGGGAGATATTGTGATAAGATTTTAAAATAACTCTAATTTCAAAGTCGATGGTTGAATTTGTAGCTAACCATTCCAATTGTCAAAAAGCACAATAAAGTAAGGATGGCCTATAACAAGTGTTGAGGCGCTAGTGTTGGTGTTGGTTGTTTCAAGATTTTATCCAAGCTTACATCCTCATCCATAGTTCAGGCCCTCTTATGTAGGTAAGTCATATATAGAGAGTTGTTAGTGGCCCCCTTTAATTTTTATTGTTTTCTTTCATGACCAAGCCTTAGGACCTTATCCTACCACCTTAGCTTGACCATTGCACTTTTGAACTTGAATATTAATAAAAAGTGCCTAGTTTATCACAATACCCTAAATTTGTTTCCTCCATATTGTGGTATGTTCTTTTATCTCTCCAAAAGATTAGTGAAGTTATTTTCTCTTCGTAAATTCTCTAAGCCCTAGTGACTTGCTTTGGGTCTAGAGAATAGTGATTTCACAGATATAGTGATGAATGAAGGAAAATCCTTTGTCTTACTCATGATAATAAGTATTTGACAAATCTACCTATAATAATGGGGAGGTTCCATTATATTTTCTACATAACTTATTATATTTTTTTCAGACAAGTATATTGAATTGTGTATGGTTTATTTTTGAATAATATTTTGTGTTTATTTGAGTTTTTCTTATTCGATGTTGATGTCGTATGATTATGAATAACATTACTAGGCTTGTTATCTATTTGATGAAAGATAATGAGGATTAGAGATACTAACAATTAACTTTTTTGTGTCGTTCCTTGTCGACCATCTTTGACTCAGGGTTGTTTTTTCCCAGGTAACAATGAATGAAGAAAATCCTCAGGTACTTCCCCTCATTTCGAGGATGGTACCCAAGGTAAACCCTAGACTCTTCAAGGACCAAGTGTTGATTATTTGGGTTGGTTTTCATTGATGTCAACCCTTGAAGAAAGTCCGGTAGTGAATTTTGGTAGCACAAAGGTTTGGGTAATGGAGCCAAGTTTGTTTGATGTATAATGGTATGAGTTTTAATATATTTGAAGGTAATACTATTCCAGATGGATAGTGCATGTCATGCCATTTTCGGTGGTAAGTGTAACATCACATAACTTCTCAGGGTTAGAGAGTTATGGTCATGTGAAGTTGGAGAACCATCATGAGTCGTCTAGAAGCCCCAAAAGGTCAAAGTAGTCAAAGTGGTTGCAAAGAAGAAATTATTTAAATAATAAAGTGAAGTGATGAGTGTACTATAATTCAAAGTGGATACAAAATAAATTACTTTAATAATAAAGTTAATGGAGAAATTACCAAGTGGACAAGTGGTTAGAAGTGGGTTAGCCCTAAAATAAGGAAAGTGGTTTAAGATGGTTAGAAGGTAACCCCATGACGAAGCTACATAAAAGTATAAATAAGAGGAAAGGGTCTCTCATTTTCATTACACTTGAGCATATTGAATATCTACAAGTGACTGAGGTAACCAAAGGATATCTAAGGAGAATTTCAGAGGGAAAGTGAAGTAAAGAAGGCTGAAATTCAAAGGAGGATAAATTATTTTGATGATGCATTCTAAGGTATGTTATTTACAGGTCATCTCACCATTTTCGCAATAAATTGTGTTATGGAATGATTTAGACCGAAAAATATGGATCATTGAGGAAACATATCCATGTAGTTGTGATAAAAATTTCAGCTCGTGGGTCGTTGTATTTTTGGAGTTACACTTTGTGGAAAATAGGGTTTTTGGCTAGTCCTAAAACTAGTCTAAAACAGGTGTTTTGTAACAACCCTCCTAGCTAAGGACAACTACTCAGTCAACTGGTGAAAGTTTTTTTTTTTTTTTTTTTTTTNACTGTGTGTGCGCGTGTGTAGAAGAAACAACCCCCTCGACTCTATGTCATCCCTCGAACCAACAGGACTCAGGTAAGACGAACACAATCATGATGACCCGACCTATCATAGAGACAACGAGAAGCAACGCTCGGGACATGAGGCGGGCAACTAACGACTGTAGGCAGAGACAGACACCAGGGGTTAGGCACAATACTTGTCACAAAATGAAAGAATCTGACAGTAGAGTCCCAGTAGTGGAACTGTGCCTTTAAACAACCCGAGACTACTGATACGGCTCAGACTGTGTCGCAAAAGTGGAACTGTGCCTTTAAACAGCCCGAGACTCTTGATACGGCACTGGATTCATTCCACCGGATTACACACAGAAAAAATGCTAAGCTACAAGAGGAGTCTACATCCCGCCCGACACGTACAACCTACACAATACAACCACCAAGTACTACCAGATTAGGGACAACATGACCTCTACGGGAGACGCAAGTCAGAGGGACTCAACCGACCAACCACTAGGGGGACCCGAGACATTAATCAAGACCTATTGTTCCATTACTTATCACCAACCGACAAGACTTTATCCTATGGTACAACCAATAAATTCAACCCCCAAGTTAGTTATAAGTCATTAGGCACAAGTTCAGGGACAACCGATAAGCACAACGCATTGCATTTTCGGTTAACGCCATAAGCGAGCAATGATATCATACTATATTGGTAAACCCTCGAACATCTACAATCTCC
>WSFP011479407.1:0-16419 GCA_009831015.1 Picea engelmannii
TAATATAATGGGGTAATTTTCTTCTAGAAAAGTATGTCATTTTTAGAAGTACTGATGATTATTGTATCCATAACATGTTCATATGAAGCCAAAATCATATGGTGTCAGTTGCATTGGTTAGAGGATTTAGAAGGATTTCCAATGACGAGATACATGAGATTTATTTTTATGATAGATTAGGTATGTAATTTCTATCTAAAATCAAAGTATAGAAGTTAGAATTAGTTTCCACAGTCACTTTATTATTTCTCTCAAATTAATAACTGAAGTTTGTAAAGAAATGTTGGGAAAATAAATATATTTTTTTTAAAAACTTTTTCTTTAATTATTAATATGATGATATTTACATTTATTTTAAATAAAAAAATTTGGACACAAACACAATCACCACAAGAACCAACAAAAAAATAAAATCAAGATGACTAATTACTAAGATTTATGTAAGATTTATATGTTAGTAGACAAAGTGAGAACACAAAATAAGAATAAGTCCATGAAACATCAACTTAAGTCCCTAGGTCTAAGCATATACACATAAACATCAAGTTTTAGTAGACATGATATCTTCTTTGGGTGGTGGATCATTATGGTGTTTGGGGGTTATCTCCTACCTAGTACTAGTAAGATGATGGTAAGATCAAGATCAATAATGATAAAACCCCAACCATTATTGTCTAAATCAAGTGGCTTTGTTGTCTCCAAAATAACAAGAGCTAGATTTGAGAATTTCACATTCTACCACATTGGTGGGGAGGAAATTTATTCCATTTCTCATGCCCGTCTCTAATTTTACAACCAATATTTCGACATTAAATATCCTCTTCCCTAGATTAGGATGGATAATTAGGGATGTAATAAGTGGTTCTATGCTCATGTCAATGTGGCCCCACCCTATAAAACAAGTAGTTATTGCAAGTGGCTCATCTCAACTTGATTTTTTCATACCTATAATGTGAAATACAACTACAAGCTTGGATAGATTAAAGATATATCAACCCATGATAAATATTTAAAAGACCCCTTCTTATTAAATAAAGTTTTATTTCTTGTATTCCATTAGAACAAGTGTATTTCCATATAAACAAGTAACCAAATAAAATAAAATACTATAGCCCAAGGGAGTTTGTCAATTAGGAGAGAAACTCTTTGGGAAATGGTAGTAGGGAGAAGTTGACCACATAGTGACTTATTCCACCCCTGCCTAGACTAAACAAGGGGAACATATTAGAAAAGGCTTTTTAGAAATTTAGCACATCCACACTAAGGACATTTCATATTCTAAACACATGGTTGTCTGAGTATCCCATTTAAAAGAAACCACCCAATGATTAAATACCATGTAAAAAATAATTACTAGGTTCAAAACCTATATTCCACGTGCTACTTAGCATAAAAAACCTACCTTTTTATCTATACCCCACATCCCATGGCTCATTTTATAGGAAGTTATCCGGGGTTGGTCTTATGTATGACCATATCTATCCATAAATATGGTTGTACTTATGAAGGCCTTGGAAATATTACCTTTCTAGTCTTTCCCCTAGGTTCAAGGATATGTCATTATAAACTATACTAAACACTATATTAACAATAATCTTATTAGGTTTGGGAAATATAAATTTGTCCTTTAATTGTAGACATGAAATATAGTCCTTAGGTACCATTTGTCAATACAACACCTTTCCTGTAGAACATAAGGGTCAAGAACTAAGGATATTTGAATATGATTTTATTGTCCTTATTCACTAATGAAGTCCACTAGATGAAATGGTCATGCAATGGTCATTGGAGTGAAATCCAAATTTTAGCGAGAGGTATCGCCATTGACTAAGTTAGGAATGGATTGGTGGATTCTTATTTCTTCCAAATTCTATGGGCAATAGATGATCCTTTCATATTGACATAACTTAATTTGTAATAAAACATTGGATGGTAAGACATTGCCATAATTATTTTTCAAAAGGTTTACCAAGGGAAATGTAATCGCTCAACAAAACCTTCCAAGATTTTTTTCCATCCATGCCTTGAACCCCCATTTTTTTAGATAGGTATTGACATGTCTCTATGTAGTCAAGATACCCAAATCCCACCAAGGGCCTTGGAGTTCAACACAGGTCCAATGTATTCTATGGAATACTTAGGTGACAAAGTTGTTGATCAATATAAAATTTCTAAGACACTTATGCATCCTTTGGTGAGATTTCAGAGAGGGAACCCAACATGAAAAGTAGTAAACACCAGGAGTAGTAGCTAGCACCTTGGTGCATATATGGAATTTGGTTACTAAGTCGATGGGTATTGTGATCCATTTTCAACCTATTTGGACCTTCTATAACACCACCTCCCCCAACAACTTGAAAGTGGTTTGGAATGCAAAGGGTATCCCAAGAAACTTAAATATTTGACTAGGTTTAATCCAAGACCATCCTTGGCCCTCAAACCAATTAGGAATTAGGCATTGGATTTATTTATAAGAGTATTCTTTTTTCCATTGTGTTGGAACCCAAAGAAACATAAAACATATCTAGGCTCTCTATAGTGTTATCCCATGAGGATTGATCCTATAAGATAACGAGGAAGGAATCAAAAGAAAAATGACTATTAACGAGTTGTTATTCTATTAATTTAATTTAATTAATTAATTAAATACAATTATTACTTAATTTGTTATTTATTTTTTATTTCTTGGTTTATTTTTTATCTTTTATCCCCCACTCTAATGTTATTCTTCCTTTTCTTTACCTTTTTTTATGACCCATCTCCTTATTTTAGCCAATTTTTTTTCGTTCTTTGGAAATACAAACTTAACAAATTATATTTCTTAAAAATTATTTTCTTTAACCTTTTCTTTTAGTTTCAACTTTGATGTTAACATTAAATATATTTTATTTCCAGTGGCTCCTTTTTTTTCTACAAGTATTAACCTTAATTTTTAACCCTATAAATATCCACCCAGGTACTCTTTTCTATTATTATTTCAACTTTATTTGTCCTTGATGATGGGTAGAGGGTCCACTCGAAAAGTTGGACGTTTCAAAATTTTATACACAATTTATCTCCAGAAAGATAAAGCAACAAGTTGCTCATATTCAATCTTTTGAAATAGGATTCCCTTAATGACACTTTGGCCCACTTGATTATAAATAAGATAACCCAAATCTTTTGCAACCAAAATATTCAAAGTAAAGGCAAGATGGTGTCCTGGTATAATAGACCTAAATAAGTCAATCCCTCAAATTTTCACCTTTTAATGGAAAACATGTAGATGCCTCAATAAAGAGGGTTTAATATGCACTAACAAAGAAAGATCCATATCCTAAAGATTTTAACATGGCTAGGAAGAAAGGTTAGGACTATGTCATTGCATTATTTTTTAATGTATTTTTTAATAGAAAGATAATATTTGTGTAAGTATTATTCCCATTCCATGTCCTCCCATAATATAAATATATTTTCCAAGATGGATCAACCATAAATGAAGATATTCTATGCATGCCACACTATTTTGGGTGGGATATGTTTGATACAAAGTGCCAAGGCCTTAATCAAAATCTTATAGGAGACATTGAGTAACATAATAGGTCTTTAGCTTATATTATGGTCATGGTTCCCCACCTTATAGATGTTATAGATGAACTTTATATGTCGTTTATTAATTTAAGCCACAAAGTTCCTATTCTTCATAGCCTCTTTATAGTTCCTATTCTTCATAGCCTCTTTATACATTTGTAAAAGGATTACAAGCCAATTAAACCCCCAAATTGATTTATAAAATTTACATGGGAGACAATCTAATCCCAAAGATTTATCATCAATTATTTCATAAAAAGGGGTGTCCTTGACTGAACTTGATGCGATGGTTGATCACACACCCTCTTGTGTTCATCAAAGATTCGACTCTGGATTATGTTTAAGAATATTTACACATCCACATACCATACCTTAGTCTGCTCCTAATATTAACATACAAGTTTGCAATGACTACTAAACCACTTTCAATATTTTCTTAGATAGTCACCTATATTGTCCCTATTTCAAGGATAACAAGTCTTTCCCCAAAATCCTTAGTGTATATGTCCTCGAAAAATGATTTGGTGGGTTTTTATCGAGTCCTTAACCAATGCAATTTGACTCAAAACTAATTGCCTCTTATATCTAACATGTAGAACATACTTTACTCTAAGAAAAAAATGCAAATGATCCATCCACTAATACAATATGGGGTTGTAGCATTTTTTATTTAAAACATTGTATGACCCTCAAACCCTTGGTCAAGTTTTTTTTATGAGCATGCATTGAGTTTTTAAAATGGATTTTTGTGTCACAATAGCATAATATTTGCATTGTACATACAATGTTGAAACTATTAAAAAAATCATAATTTTTATTGCATCATGTTTACATCATTTTGTGTTGTTATTGCATCATTATTACATTGTCTTATCTAGTCATGCATTGAATGTTTCATGTTTGCATCGTGTTTTCATAATCCTACTGTGAAGTAAAAGTGACACTAGAAGAACACTCCATGATATGGTGATGACGTGCCATTCAAATTTACATCAAATTAGGTGAATTCGATATGATGCTTTGCTTGGTGTCATGCCAAAAATGAATATGTAGGGTTGACATAAAGACAAAATGTACTCCATCTTTGTGTTAGAACAATGGATGCATGGTCTTCACAATATTTACATGGAGTCCAAAAAATCCAAAAAATAGGGGATGCAAAATGAATATTTTCATCACCCTCCCTATGCATCTCTAGTATAAAGCGTAAAAAGAGGGGCCCCCACACTTCATTTTCACATGAGGGTGCAGGGCAGAGCTTCTTGAAGCTGAAAGGAATTTGTGGGGAAAATAAATAGGATTAGATAAGGGATATTTGTGGGGCATCAGTTGATCAAAGGTAAGTTTTTTGTCATCCCCCCCACCCTTTTTTTTTTAATTTGTAGATTCAAAAAAAAATGGGATTTGGGTTTTGGAAATGGGAGATAGGATTTGGATTTTGGAGATGGGATTTGAGTTTTGTATAGGATATATGATTTAGGTTTTGGAGATGGTATTTAAAATTAAAAAATAAGGGTTTAGGAATAAATCTTCCTCCCTTCCTCTTCATTTTCCTCTCTTCCTCTTCCTTTTCCTCTCTTCCTCCCCCTATTCCCCTTCCTCTTCCTCTCTTTCTTATTTTATATACCTCATATTCCTCTCTTCCTTTCCCTCTTCATCTCCATCTCCCTCTTCCACTCCTTCCACTCTTTCTCCCTCTTCCTCTTCCCTTATCCCCCTCTCTTTTTCTTCTCCACTCCTCTCCCTCTTCCTCTCTCCCTACCCCCTTGCATCTACATTTTCCTCCTTTTTTTCCCTCTCTTCCTTTTCTCTTCATCTCTCTCTCTCTAGTTCCTTAGGTTCCTTTATTTTTACTGGAGAATCACCTACCACTATATTCAAATCAATTTTAAATAGGTTTTCTTGATGATTCTCTCATTGAGTAAAAGAAACATGTTACAGATGTAATAACTACATGTTTGTAGCATTGTATTTACACACACACACACACACACACACAAAATTGAAATCAATTTTAAATAGGTTTTCTTGATTTAATGAATCTCTTGTTGAGTAAAAGAAACATGTTACATATGTAATAACTACATGTTTGTATCATTCTCTCTCTCTCTCTCTCTCTCTCTCTCTCTCTCTCTCTCTCTCCATGTAATAACACCTTATGCATTTGTTCAAGTTAAAAAAGTATGCTCGAGAGGAGCAACACATTGTCATATTTTTGTTTTTCCTTATATTTTAGGTCAAAATTGAAGACACACAAGTATGTAGAAAATTTATATTTTTGACATCCTCCCCCAAAAACCTAAACTCCTCTATTAGTGAAAATATGTAATGAAATAATTTTTGTCTCTTTAATTGATCCTTGTACTTTATACTTTCGTCCATCTCAAATTTTCTCGCTTTCTTAAGGTTTTATGCGAACAATGATTTTTTTTGTACAATAAACTTAATGCAATCTTTTTTATTTATGTGAGACTAATTGTTTGGGAAGATGAATCTTCCAAAATTGTGATCACAATAACTAACTATTTGACAAGTTGGTTCTTCCCAATCTTTTCTTGGGGCACTTTCCTCATCCTAGAAACATACATCTTCCCAAAAAATTAAATATCTTCTTGAAAGTTGTATTGAAATCAAAGGTGTTTGAGGAATTGGTAGAGGTTATTGAAAGGATTGGGAATTCCATTAATCATGCATGAATGATTCAGGAAGCAAGGTGACAATGCTTTGGATATCCCTATGTTCGTCAAAATGATCCTCCAGGACTCCAACAGGGCCACATATTATGCTAGTGATGCCATGTTTGTCACTTGTAGTGCATCAAAGACATTACAAAGGAGGTCATTTAGGATATCATTATTTCATATCACTAGCCTCTCATATAGAATGATTATACTAAAAGAGATAAGAGAAAAGATAAAATATTGCTAAATCTTTTGGTGAATGCCTACTTAGCTTAACCATCATTGTTAATATTTTTCCTAATTTATGTGGTGCTAGTTTGGACCACCAACAAATGTTGAGGCCACCATTATCATAATGGTCTTGGATCTATTGTTACAGCATCTCGAATGTTGGGTACTACTCTTGATAATGGATGATGGAACCATGTTTGGGTGTATATGTTGTTAATTTACCCATGAATATGACACACCATTGGGTTGTTGCTACTGTACCCTAATAGGAGGAATAATAACATTGGGTTCTCTTCCACTGCCCAATCCACTATGTTTCTACTACTAAGGAGGGGTTTTGGGGGAAGAGGGCAATTTGGCTATTGGCATTCCCATTGCAACAATTTTCCCTCCTCTCCTCTTGTGGATTGTGGCACCTTTGAAGGGAGGTTATTGTAGAGGAAAACATACCTACTATTGAAGAAGTATTAGCATTATCACCAGGTGTTCCATGTAAATTTTAAATTTCTAGGGTAGTTATCAATGGGATTCTTATGCCTACCAAACAATAGGCACAAGAATCACTCTATTCAAATTACTTAGAACCTTTCTAGAGCGTTGAACACATGACTAAAAATACACCAACACTAAGGCTAATAGGTGACCCTTTGTTGTATGTTGAAATCCCACCATGGAGCTATGGGCCAAGGACCTCAGAAAAGGAGATATGGATGCCACCAATTTAGTTTTTAGCTTGTAAATAATGAATGCAATGATATTTCTAATAGTCCAATGTAGAATATCTCTGAGGAGACTCAATGTGGTTTGTTCTTGTACCCTTTCTAACCTTTCTCTAGCTACATTTTTAGTTGGCTCTAAATTAATCTTCATTGATAATTATTCTAGAAGGCATTCCACATAATATGGTAACTGGATTCCATACTATGAATTCCTCGTACCAAAATCATTCACATTAACTAAGCTAACAAAAAGAGAAGTGAAGGAACAAGATTTTCAGATCATTAAAAGGAATGGGAAGAATACATATGGAAGGAAATGGAATAAGATTATATTTACCTTATTCCACTAATGCAATATCAATAATAATTAGAGTGTTAAAGTAACTTGTATTTTATTTATTTATTGTTTGCATCATAGGGAATGCTAAAAGGAACCTTTTTTTTCTTTTCTTTCCACCCACAAAAGTGCTAGAATTCAATATTTGTTCCATTATTAAATACGCAATGGATTTTCCAAAATCGATTTTCACTTCTTCCCCATAGTTATAGTGTTTTGAGAAATAGACTTTTGTTTCTCTCTACAACTAGTAGATGACTTATAAAATCAATTTCCCCCCTCTTTTTTTGTTTTCACAGAGATTTGTTTCAAAATTGACATTTTGACATCACCTAGTATGTTGGAGTGTCCTAGTTCTTTTTTTTTTTCTACAAAGCTTCATAGGAGTTAATATTTTGTTTGTCCCTGATATCCATGGAAATTTTTTTATCATCAATTCCCTCATTTTCTCCACTCGCTACAGGGTGGATCGAAAATATATCTTACCATTTGCACTCTAAGGCATATGAGAAGCATTTATAATCAACTTAACATGTTTTGTTTTTGGATTATAAAGATTCTAACAATATGGAATTGATGGAGATTTTAATAGTGTTGTTAGATTGGTACAATCCAATTTAACAAACCTAACCATTCCCAATCATGGCATGATATGAATGATTAGTGGCATGATTATATTTATTTCAACTTAAACCGTTGATTTAATTAACCAAGAAACTCAACACTTAATGTATTTTCACATAATATATTCGAGGTAGAGCTATCTCAGTGACATTATGAGTTACTTGGGTTCAATATTTTGGTCATCAACTCAAATTCTTCACCACATTCTTTGCTTCTATCACCAAATAACTTTGATTCCAATATTTTCTATGTCATGCATTTCATTTGCCAAGAGTTTATTTGCATGTGGGAAGTGTAACTTGATGATGATCATTAATCATTACCTTTTTTATTGAGCCCATGCGATACTTTACATCTACATTTTTTCACCTACATTGTTATGGTCCAATATGTTAAGATTCATTTCCTAAGCCCCATTATTCCATTATCCAAATTGATCACTTAATCGATTTCGAGTCAAAATGCTTGTGGGGATTTATACCCACTATGATTTTCACCTTCCCCCTTTCAATTGTTTGTTTCCAAATATCTTATTCATTGCATTTGAAATTAGGGTTAGTGATGATTCATGGTTTTATACTTATAAACCCAACTCTCCTTGTATTCTTTAGTCAATCTTTGATGGATAAATGTGTTGGAATTAAAAATTATATAGCTACACTCTTGTTCTTCATTCCCAAGTTGTAATTCTAAGTTATATTTTGTTTTCAATTTTTTTGGGATAATATACATGTAAACTAAGAAAATACCCCCCACGTCACATAAGAAGGACAAGGAAATAATGGAGCAGGAGAAGACTCGTGTGGAATAAAGGATCGTTGAATCAATAACATTAGTGTTCTCTGATACTTCTATTCACCTGAGATTAGTGAAATTCTTTGATTGGTTTAAACTCTTCTAGATATTTAAGACGAGGATTATCCTCCTCTACCTATTTTGGTAGACCTGATAGAAGATGATAACAAGGATGAATATGTTTACTCGAACATTTGAATATCTCATTTACATAATGCAACTATAAATCTAGCCATTTTACGTTGCACATAAATGATTTGACAGATCATTGAACATGTATGGCTAGAGGAGAAAAGAATTGTAAATTACAGAGGTCAATGCATTGCTTTGTTGTACTGAAACAATCTCTAGACATATTATAAATTTGTTGAATGAAAGATACAAATGACACTAGAATGGGTCATAGGTTTCAATAAAGATTGCAACAAAAAATTCAAATTAAGATGTACATGCATTTATCCATCTATCAATTTAAGGGAACCCTATATTTATGTAGTAGCGTTGATTATTCAATTGCATGGAGAAAATGATTCTTGGCACTTCAAAGTTTCTAGGGTACCCTTGATACATGCTATCATCAAGAAGGGTTTGATTTTCAATTGGGTTGACATTCTATCCCATAATTTGATGAAGTCTTTGTCAAAAATCAAGTTCTCTAAGCTTGACTCTCCACCTAAGTTTTACATGTCTTCGTATTTACTGGATATCATTTGTCCTAGCAATAAATTCAAAGGAATGGGTTGGTATTGGAGTCAAGTCAAAACTCTAGTAAACGTGTATTTTCAACTCTTGTTGAAGCATAAGTATATGAGAAATTTCACCCAAATTTGCAATAATTTCTTTTCACATATTATGTATGAACTTATTTTTTGCAAGGAAGCATCCATATTATTTGAAGAAGCTATGACTACATTCAGTGAGATAGGGAGCTAGTATATTGTGGAACACTTAACCTATATTAGAATTTTTGGAGCGACCAAGCCTCCACATTTGTTGCCAAAATTCGTTCCAGATAGATTGGTCATAAGATAGATTTTGTATTAAACCATCCTTAAAGGTTTAATATATCCTTAATCAAGGATCATAAGAGATGCTACCCATATTACCATTTTTACATCATAAGGTATGGAATTAGCAACACCAAATTTGATGAAATGGAATCGATGTTATTCAAGATTACAATTTTAGAGAAGGATAGTTTATTGCATGATTCCAAAACCATAATAGAAGAACATTGTAAAGAAGTTGAATTCACTTGGCCATGCAAGCATGGATATTGGGAGTAGGAGAAAGCACTAGAAAGAGATATAACTTACAAAAAAGTGAAACAAAGGAGAGCTCATATATAGAGTTATAATATTGAATATGAATCCATGAAAAAAGTTGAAACTACAAATCAAGAAAATGAGTTATAGAGAGAGATAGAGGAGGCTCAAAGAATGACTAGTGCTAAAACAACCATGATACAAAGGGAAACAAAAGACAAGGTTGAACAAGACAAATTAGTAGTTGAATTAATTTATTAACAACAATATGCTACTTAAAGGGAGTTAGAGAAGGATATAAATAAATACTAGGAGGATGACTAGAAAAAGCATGCTGAAGTGGATTGGAAGGACAAGAGAAGAAAAAATAATCAACTGGAGAGACTGCAAAATATACTAGAATTGTCAAGGGCCAAGTCGAGTGGAGAATTATACATGTCTCAAAGATTTGTAGTTATAGGTTCATCCAAGATGATAATTGGAGGTGATTTTCCTATTACCAAACCTGTTTATGTGAATAACCTATACAATTTTACATTTTATGGGAATACAAAGTAAATTGTAAGGAAATCCCATTAGGGAAATAAAATTATAGTGGACAAGGAGGTTGTATTAACATCCCAAGCAATGGTCTTCGATGTTAACAACATTGGAAGTTAGAATCCCTAACTTATAAAAGGCTTGAAATTGGAGAAGAAACCATAGATTTTGTTGGATATACTATCAAGTGTGTAAAGCTACAACAAGAGAAAATTGTAAAGATGGAGAATGGAGTAAAATATTATCACTCTAGTCGATTTGTTTCTTCAATATTTGTAAATTATTATTTTATGATCCAATATAAATTGAATGTTCGTCGAAGGAAGTTTTATGAGAGAGTATAGGTATTCCAGAGCTAGATTGATACACTGATGGATCTTTAGAAACATCTCCTATCATGGAAGATTCAACGAGAGCAAGTCCAACTATAGTTTGATTTCATTACAAAATGTCAAGACTTGGAAAAGGACATTGATACGAATGTTACCTACTTGATGGAAGAAGAAATTATTGCTATTGATTGTGGTCTAGATTGTTGGAAAAAATTACCTTGGGAAGCTTTGAGAATATGGATTCCAAATTGGATGGAGCATCCAAGATATGGCACCTAATATAAAGAACAACCATGAAATGAAATCTCATTACCTTAGGTTCCATCAATCACTCCTTCAAATGAAAACAAGTATTGAAAGTTATAGAGGATACAATTATTCATTACATGCAATCCCTTCTTTGTTATTTCAACCATTACCATCAAACAACACATGATTATGCAAAAAATATTGTAAATAAAAATTCTTTGGTGAAGTCCACTTTACCAAGAGTGGAAAAATACATCAAGAAACTGAAGAGGAACATCACGCTACTGAATGTACCACTTGATCAACATTATCTCCCACAAATTGATCACATTGATGACACATTTAAATCATGAAAGGCTTACAATGATTGCGAGAAGGACACCAGATAATCAACAATTAAGAAATTGAGAGTTCAAGTAGTTAGTGAAAAGAACCATTCTAGATTCTAGCAATTACTTTATTTTAATTTGTATGAATATGAATGAAGATGATATTTGTTAGGATATTTAGACACTCAAGATTTAGTTCAGAAAAACTTGATCTAATGTGTCATTAGGTAAAAGTGTGTTTCTTAGTGTGTTTCTTTAGTATGCATTAGTATGCATTTGTAGTTAGGAAATATGACGGTCCTGATATGTTCCCAACATGGAGTGATATGACGGTTCTTATTCTCCTTGATATTAACAACTACATCCATCCATGGATTAACACCCGATTGGTCCATGATCTATATTTAAAGTCCATGGAGGTTCATTTACCGATGATTGATTGTGAGAAACTCTTTTGTAATATCTCTCTATAAATTTTTCTTTTGCATTAATAAATTGCTCCAAGTGGCCACGTTGGCTGGGGCCATGGATGTTTCCCCATAGGGGTTTTACCACGTGAAAACATTGATGTGTTGATATTTTATCTAGTTGTGTGAATAGTTATTGAAGGTGTTCATCCTCTGTTGGAATACCCATGTTGTCGAACATGGTATCTAAATGCATTTGAATACCCGCTCCTGTTGTAGATTGAGATCGTGAATCCGTGTTGCCTCATCTTGTTGGCATGTTTTACAGGAAAGCATGTGCTTTTCATTGATGGAAAGAATAGTAGTTTTGATGTTTTACAGGAAAAGCATAATCTCAGGAGGAGTCGCGAACAATATGCAGAAACAAGAAAGCTCAGAAGTGATAGCAGTTTCCAGAATTGCAGACGAGGTCCAAGAGACGGAATCGCAAGAGGAGAAAAGTTCGAGACCCATGAACACTTAGAAAATATTCTAAGTCATAGATATCAGAAGCTCGGGAGGAAGAGCGTCAGTGGCCATTGGATCATCGATCCAAAAGACCAACAGTCGTTAGATGTTGGACAACTGAGAGGGGGGTGAATCAGTTGTTATTGTGCTTAAACAATTATGCCCATTTTAAACTCTTTACAAAACATTCAATGAAGATCACAATAAAGCAGGGAAGTAAGCAATATAATATTCAACATCAATCACACACATGAAATATACAGAGATAGATATTTCCTAAGGAAACCCATAAAGGGAAAAATCTCTTCTTCTTGAGATGATAAGTAATCTTTATTTTCTGTACATTATCATTCTTATGAGCTCCAACTCGTCTTGAGGATACAACCTTTGTTTTACAAGCAACAACTTGCTAAGAGAAACAACTTTCTAAGAGAACCAACACTCTAGTTTCTCTAGCACCCACTAGAAGGAAGCACCAACTCCCTGAGTGTTCCAACACCAACTTCTAGTCACACAGGCACCAACCTGTATAACAGAGAACAATAGTTCTCCCTTGCACCACCCTTCCACCATGGTTTTTTTGTCTACAACCAGATGGAAGCTACAACTCCCTGTGTTCAAGAACCCACTTAAAACTCTGAGGACACCAGTCCTCCCTACCACCCTGAATATAAAAACTTTGTTCCTAAACCTTATTATAGTGATACAATGTTTGTCAAAAGGCTTACCAGTCTCATCATTGTTCTATTGCACTACTCTTCTCTACCTGCATCAGTGTCTTCCTACTCGCATCTCCTTGATATTTCTATTCTTCTGCTCTGTCTCTGAATGCACACCTCAACTTTCTCTTCCTCTCTCAGATAATCATTTCTTCTCTATCTCTTTATTCTGTGCTTTATGATCTGTGTATTATTTCCATTCAATTTGCTATGCCTCTTTTGTTTGTTTCATCTCTTGCACACAACATGCTTCTACCCGCATGAATAACTCTCAATAGAAGCAACCATCTCTTTTATGTTTTGCGCATATTTATCATGCCAAGTCCTCTTCCAGGGCATACACTCAACTCTTCATCCTCTCTAGCGATCATCTCGAGTCTGTTCTTCATCAGTCGTCGTTATCCTGAGATTCTTTGGCTTCTTTGGCAGTTACATTCTTCGACGTATTTCCATATATCAATTGTATAAATGATGAATCTTCACTTCACTAGAAGTTACCTTGAGACTCTTCAGCTCCTCTAGAGATCACACTCAAGCTCGTCAAATTCTCTGGTAGATATAATCACTCCATTTCTAGCAGTTACAATCAGTCCTTTCCGACAGTTACATAGAGAACTTCTACACGCTCATTCCTTTGGTTCATTTTCCCTTCCTGAGAAAAAATTCACAGTAGGCACTAGCTTTTCCTTCTAAGCCCCTTCCTTTCACGTGACCATCGATGATGACCAGACGCCTATTCAAAAGGTTCTTCCCAATTTCTGTCTAGTGAGTGTTGGCTCTGTTTCACGATATGAACTTGGGCTATAAGCTTCATGTGACCACACGATTGTGGGTGCGTCCATAGGTGGTTTGAGGGAAACCCTCATTTCTCCCCACAATTCACTACGAGCCTCCACACATCCTTTCTCCTAAACCTTGGTTTCAATTGCGGCTCGCTCACAAAAAATTAAGACCCGAGCATGTTATGGCCCCACAATGGAGCACGATCGTCGATCTCATGATCTTGACGGTGCTCCTGAACGGATGGTTCAGATCTGTCCTCTCAAGTCTGCAGACCAGATATCACCTTCCTACATCAACGACTAATATTTACTTCGTGATCCAGGCTCCAGGAGTTTCAGATCTCAAACCCTGTTGTTGCTGACTAGATATCTTCTGGAATGGAAGATATACTGACATATGTCCTCTTCAATTGATGGCTCTGCCTTATTTCCTTTCTCCATGCATGATCCTCAGTCTCAATGATCAGGTGACATGTGGCCCTCCAAACCAACAACCGATATTGGTTTCTCCTTTCGGGCTTCAAGAGCTTCGATTCTCAAACTTTGCTTGCTCCCGGAGCATTTCACCTAGAGTCCACGATCCAACGATGTGTGTCCCTTTCAGATCAATGTTCACGATCCTTTTGTGTCTCCAGACTTCAGATATTTCAACTTACGTTATCCTTCCACTGGAGTAGATTGATGGATGAGAGTTCTCCCAAAGTGATCTTTCAGATCAGACATCTCATGTCCACTTCGGAACTTCAACATTCGGGACTTCAGAGCTTTTTTCATTTTCTAGTGGTAAAACTGCCGGAGTGACATAAATCTTGCATCACTGGATGATGGGTCACGAGCCGAGAAGCTACCACATGTCACTCTGATTTGTGATTTGCACGTACCTGAAGTGCCAAATCAACTTGACACTTGTCATTGTCTTATTGTGCCATGTGTCCTTGCTGACGTGATCTGTTCATGTGGTATTCTGACATGGTCTGTTGCCCAAAAAAATTGATCCAATGGTCCTCGTATGTCCTCCAAATCCGATGGTCCTTATTCATTTTGGATTTTCAGGCTTTGGGTTTTTCCAATCTCAAAATTTTCGGAGCGTAACCTCCTCACATATTTATATCTGAAGTGAATGTCATTCATCGATCATGATCCTATATTGATGGCTCGATCTATCTGCGATGCATATATTCTAGCTTATCCTATCCTTCCACTTCAAACTGATCTGACGACTATCATATACTTCGGCTCTTCGACTATCCGGACTTCGGGATTTTCAAGTCTCAAACTGAAAAATCCTCAAAGTGTTTTTCTCTAGAGTTGAGGATCGTGTGCCACCTGTCAGTATTGAGGATGGATGGTCCCTGCTTATTTCGGGACTTTGACAAGTCCGCTCTACTACGCTCATCAAAGGCTTAACCTTTGTGAATTAATATATGGATCCAATGATTGAGATCCTTTCTCCTCTTTTGTACACTCCTCCTGAATGGACATTGACCCGATGACCACTGTCTCTCCTCGTCCGGAGATTATGATTTATTTGACTTATAAGGTTTTCTAAGTATTCAAAGGTTTCGTCCTCCGAACCTTCTCCTATAGGTCTCGTCATCGTTGTTCTTGTTTTCCATCGATGTTGTTGTTCTTCTTTTCTTTTTTGTTTTCCATCGTTGTTATTCCCATCAATGAAAAGCGCACTCTACCTGTAAACATGCCAACAATATCCCCCTTTGGAATTGATGGCAACCCTGAAAGGCTACACTGTTCTACTTATACCTCAAACTGTATCATCCAAAATGCACCTCCACTCGTGCTTTTCCTTTCATCCACGCAGTTAGCCCAATCAACATATGAATAGACTGAGAGTTGAAAATTCTGATTCCTAGGATATGATAGGCCATAGTCCATTGTTCCTTTCAAGTATCTGAATATTCTTTTGACAACTAACAAATGAAACTATTTAGGCTCAGCCTGATACCTTCCTACCATTCCAACAACATGCATTATGTCTGGACGAGATGTTGTGATGTACAATAGGTGGCCTATCATAGACCTATATGAACTCTGATCGACATCAGGTGAGCCATCATCCTTTCTTAACTTGCATCCAATGACAATAGGTGTGCTCATAGGTATGGAATATTCCATTTGAAACCTTTTCAACATTTCTCTTGAGAAATAAATAATCCTTCAGACCTCTGAGTAATTTGTTGATACTAAGAGGGGGGTGAATTAGTATCAAGTACAATTTAAAACCTTTTTCAACTTATAATTAAACCATTCAATTATATTCAATGAGAAATGAACAATAGTATAAGAGTTACACCAATACACCACAATATACCAT
>ML880170.1:0-15464 GCA_009831015.1 Picea engelmannii
ATCTCTATGGATTTTGTGTCCTCTATGCAAACTGAACAAAATTGGTAGGATGGTCAACTAGTGAACTTTCCAATGATTAGAAAGTTGATGCAAAAAGGTATTTAAACACAAATCAAGTTTGACAAGTCAAGAATCAATTGTATGGTAACCCTAATAAATTCACTTTGTGAACAATAATTGTTTTATTTAAAAAATAGGGCTCACAATTGAAATATGTAAATTATTGATAATTATTAATTGAAAAATTATTAGTCTTTAATGGTTTACAGTAGTTGTTAGATGAAGCACAATTCCATTGTTAATATGACATTCTGGAATGAATTACTATGTTTTGTCTTTTCTGGAGTTATGGTAGAAAAATAGAAATGTTAATCTCAAGTGTGGTTTTCAAGTTTTCTAACTCAATCTAAATGTGATAAATTTATTTCTTCCAAAGTTATTCTCATTGAAACGATGATTGTGCAATTGTTTAAATTGAGAGGTTCACACGAGGAGGAGTGTTACAAATTACAAAACACCTTGAAGGGGATAAAATGTTGAGTGTAAGGTATATGAAAGTTTTTAAGTTTACAGGAGATAGTCTAGGGAACTTTTTAGAAGTGGATGAATAGTTTAAAATGGATACTACTTACTCAGTAACTGGAATATTGGTGGAGATGGGTTTGAAGGATGGGATGGTGGAGGATATAGAGATAGAGGTGGGTAGTGGAAACTATGTTTAAATGTTGGATTACGTTGGCATTCCCTTTCTATTTTCTATATGTCATACCTATGGGAATTTGATCAATCATTGTAACTTGAAATTTCACTTGAGAGAATGGAGAAGAAAGAATAGGACAAGTGTGGGTTTGGAGATGGAAAAGGACGAAACACCCCAAAAAATATTTGAAGGAATATCACAAAGGACTAGGACCTAAGTTCAATAGATGAAGATAATAAATTTGTCTTAATGAAGAGTAAGAATTTAAATAAATGATGAAGTTCAGAATATTATGGTTAAAAGACTTTAAGGTTTTCCCCTCTATTTCTTGTTTGAGCATGTGTTTATTTTGACATGTAAATTGTTACAAGCGTATAGTGTTTGAGCATCCATTTAATTCGACATGTAAATCGTCGTCATTGTACATATGGAGATTCTCATGCAAGCTTAGACTAATGGTAGTTTTGTCACTCATTCCTCTAATCCATATTTTATTAAAGATAATTTGGAAAATTCTTGAGGTTACAAATATAGTTTGATAATTACCTCATACAATTATTAAGAAGTTAAAATTTCCATTAAAAATTAAAAGTCTCATTAAAAAGAAGGATAGTTATTTTAATCCCATAATCAATTCTAAGGAATTGTATATGTCTTTCACAACTTTATCTTATAATATATATGTGCTTGAGACAAACTTTATCCTATGAGATATATGTGCTCGAGACATCATGAGATAGATGTTAAGTTTTAGTGTTGTTATTAGGTTATTTGAAAATTACATGAGCATTCATTGCATTTCCAAAACAACAACATAAATATGATCATTGAAAGAAACACAATCACGAGGTATGCAACATTTTGTCCTGGGAAACCCTCATGGGGGAGAAAACCCAGGAAAAACTTCCTCAATAATAGATTTCCAGTACAATGCCAAGACTAAGACCAAAACACCAAATATAAACCAAGACCGAGCATGTGCCTCTCATCTCCTTCCTCCTACAACTGCAACTTCCTTAAAGATATGTGCATTAGATGAATGAGTGTCAGTGTGTTCAAATGAGGAACCATCCTCACATATAAATACAAGTTGAGGAGGCGCTAGGGTTATGTCTCTTCACTTGGTGGGGCCGACTTCTCCTAGAAGTGGTTAAAACCACTTTATAATTACCAGGGGCCGACTTTACAAATACCACTATACAAATGTAGTTTGACCAACACACAAAAGGGGATTTGATATTATACAATACCCGACATGATCAATCCACAAAAGGGGATTTGATCTATTAAATAATAACTCAAATATAATTAGAATATTCTTCGAAGTTACAATATTTCAACACTCCCCCTTAACAAGAAGGGTATTCTAATTACATGACTCAATACAACGTCATTAAGAAAAGGAGAGGGAAACATCATCAACAACATTTGGAACACTGACTGGCACATCTATAAATCATCATAAGTGTTTCTCATCATCAATATCATCATCACTTACAGCATGGAGCTAGAGTAATATCATCATCGTCATCAGCATGAAGTTGAGACTTCAACATCAATAGCACGAAGTTGGAACAACATCATCAACAACATGAAGCTGGAACAACAACATCATCAACAGCAAAAAGTTGTCCTTAAAACAACATCATCAACAGCACGAAGTTAGAACAACATCATCAACAGCAAAAAGTTGGGACAACATCATCAACAACATGTGGCAACAGAATGAGGCAGGTGTATCAACAACAACATTTGTGGTACACTGACAAATCATCCTTACTAGACCTTCGAAATCTGCCCAGAAATCATAAGATTCCCTAGGATATAAAATCCTAACAAGCTACCATGTGGTACTCTGATAGACCGTCCTTACCGAAATTTCAGGATCTGTCTAGGAATCATAAGATTCCCTAGGATATAAAATCCTAACGAAGCTACCACTACTGACCACAATTGGCATATGCATGCACAGGTACTCTAACAGATCGTCCTAACTATACCTTCAGGATCTTCCCAGGGATTATCAATCCCCTAGGATATAATATCCTACTGGAGTTAACTGTTATTGGTCAGGATACCATAGTATCATCAACATCACTCCCCCTTTCGAGGTAGGTCCTTTCGGACTACACCAATCTTGTCTCATAAGTACTCAAACTTCACACGAGATAGAGGCTTGGTCAACACATCTGAAACCTGCTCATATATGCCAACATATTGGAGCTTTACAACTCTCCTCTACACCATATCATGAATGTAGTGATACCATATCTCTATGTGCTTTGGCTTATCATGAAACATTGGGTTCTCCGACATCTTTATACAACTATGGTTATCACATAGAATCACGGTGGCTTCCATATCCATATCGAACAGACCTATCAACAACTTCCAAATCCATATGGCTTCACAACTGGCGGAACATGTTGCAATGTACTCTGATTTTGTCATGCTAAGAGAAATATTGGATTGCTTCCTTCTTTTCCATGAAGTCATGGTTGACCCCAAACTGAAACAAAATCATGAAGTTCTATTTATGTCTAAAGAATTTCCATCCCAATCTGAATCAGTACAACCATACAGTCTGAATTCATGATCTCCATTATAAAAGAGACCATAATCCAATGTACCCTTAAGGTATCTCATCACATGATTTGCATCTACAAGGTGAACACATCTGGGTTCCACCAGATACTGACTCAAGGTGTTCACAACAAAGTATATATCTGGCTTGGTATTTTTCAGATAAATCAATGATCCAATAACAATTCTATATAGAACAGCATCAACCAATTCTGATGAAGTATCAACCAGAAGCTTCAAATTCATTTCTATAGGTGTGTTCATGGATTTACATTCCAACATGTCAAATATCTTCAATATTTCAACTGCATACTTCCCTTCGTTAAGGAATATCTTCTCTGGGCTCTGCCAAATTTCAATACCTAAGAAATAATTCATCAGGCCTAGGTCTTTCATCTCAAACTCTACAGCGAGCTTCTTCTTGCAATCTGTGATGAGATTTTATTCTCCTGTTAAGAATAATTTATCCACATATAGTAGCAATATAACTGGCTCATCATTCATAACCTTGAAGGTTCGGATCATCTTTACTTTTGGTAAAGCCTAATCTCGTCAAGAAACTATCAATTCTACCATACCAAGCTCTAGGAGCTTGCTTCAGCCCATACAGATATTTCTTCAACCTGCAGACATGAGTCTTTCTATCTTCAACTTCAAACCCTTGTGGTTGTTCTATATACACTTCTTCTTCAATAACACCATTTAAAAATGTTGTTTTCACATCCATCTGGTGTAACTTCCACTTCATTTTGGCTAAAAGAGTTATGATGGTTCTGATAGAAGTGTATCTAGCTACAAGAGAAAATGTTTCTTCATAGTCAATACCTTCCTTCTGAGAAAATCAACGAGCCACAAATCTTTCCTTACACTTTTCAATACTTCTGTCTGTTGCATGTTTTATTTTGTATATCCACTCGGAAGATACCACATCTTTGTTCTTTGGTTTTGGAACTACTTCCCATACATCATTATTTATAATGGACTAGTATTCTTATGTCATGGTGTCCATCCATTCTTTCTTCTGAACGGATTCTTCAAAGAAAGTAGGTTCCTTTTTCATGAGATCACACATGAAATCCATATAGTTGGAGAATGTCTTAGGTTTCTTTCGTTATCTCATGGTTCCTTCTGGGGCACCATACTTCTTTTCATCTTGAATAAGTTATCTTTCCCAAGTTGGATTTCTCTTGTGAGAGATCGTCATATGGGGAGGTTCTTGATATTTTATCATATCATGATCCTCTAGAATCTCATCATCAGGGATAATTGTAACTTCCTTCATGGGTTCTGCAACTCTGGGATCTACAGGTTATTCTTCATATACTTCTTCAAGTTGGAATTTCCTTGATATGTTGAGTGTTTCATCTTCATCAAAGGTTACATCTATGTTGATATCAATATGATGGTAGCCTAGTATGTAAAATTTGAAGGCCTTAGAGACCTCACAGTAACCAAAAAATATTCCCTTCTTTCCTGAAGGATCCAACTTAGTTCCCTTTTCTTTTGGAATGTGTACAAATACTGGACAACCAAATATTTTGAGATGGATTACTTCTGGATTATTTTCGATGAACATTTATTTGAAAGTTTTGAATCCAAGTGCACTATGGGATAATCTATTTTGGACATATATTTTTTTTCTTGTTGCTTCAGCCCATAAGTGCATTGGAAGATCTTGATCGTGAATCATAGTCTTTATTGCTTCCAAATAATTTTTCTATTCTTTCTTTCTACTACACCATTTTGTTGAGGATTATAGGGAGTGGTGAGTTCCCTCTTAATCCTGACATCTCTGCAAAATATTATGAATTCATTTGAAGTGTACTCTCCTCCATTGTCTGACCTGAGTATCTTGATTTTCCTTTCGGAGAGGTTTTCTACCAAGACTTTGAATTCCTTGAACTTTCCAAGTACTTCATGTTTTGATTTCAAGAAATAAACCCAAGTCTTATGAGAGTAATCATCAATAAAGGATGCATAGTATACATACCTACTTAGAGAGGTTGATGGCATTGGACCGCATACATCTGAGTGGACGAGTTCCAAGATTCCTTTTGCTTTATTGTCGCTCTTTGGGAAGGGATTTTTTATGTTCTTTCCTTGTGCACATCTCTTGCATACACATTCATGATCAACCTTAAATTTTGGTAAACCTATAACTACCTTTCTTACATATGGTAAGGCTTTGTAGTTGATGTGAGCTGGTCTTCTATGCTAGAGTTCATAAGGAATTTCAGTAGAGTGAGTCAAGGCTACATCTGAGTGACCTTTTAATTTGTACAAATCGCCTTCTTATGTTCCAATAACAATTGCATCTTCTATAGTTTTTTCCTTTAGGCCACATAAGAACTTCACCATCCATGAATGCAACCCCGAAACCTTTCTTATCTAGGGATGAAATAGAAATTAAGTTCTTTGTAAAACCTAGTACATAGAGTACATCCTTCATTCTCATCGAAGTTCCTGAATCAAGTTTGTAGTTGGATTCTCCCATTCCTTTGATAGGGTACTAATAATCATCTCCAAATGAACATTTTGGGGGGAAGTCATTTTCTTTAAGGCTAGAGAGAACATATTTCTGACCTGTCATGTGCTTAGATGCACCAATATCTATGAGCCAAGTATCCTCTCTAGGTGTCACAGATCCTGAGAGGGTGGAAAACAAAACACAATCTTCAATCTCTTATTTAGTTATCTTCTTGGGTGGCTCATCATCTTTAGTTGCATGGGCATGATGTCTTTTATTATTTCTCCTCTTGTATTCTTCCCTTCTGGTAGGACAGTTCTTAGCAATGTGTCCCATCTTATCACAACGGTAACATTGATAGGAGGAGAAATATTTTCCCTTTCTTTGACCCTTATGATGTTTCTGGAAATTTTTTGGAGAGTGAGATTCTTTATTGATCTAAAAATGAAAAGGTTTTTGTATACAAATTTGCAAGTGGAAAATGAACGTGTCTTGGGAAATTGGATCAAGTTGCAAGCACATGAAAATATAGAGTTTTTATACTTGAAATGAAAAACATAAACAGCGATCAAAATAAACACATGACACAGCAAAATGATAAAGGAGTTCACCCCTCTCTTGGGCTACATCTCCTAGTCCAAATTTCCAATGGATCATTTTCATTATATGCTCAAAATGTTAAAAACAATGTTTTATAATGCTCATAATGCAAAATAGATGTCTCTAGAATGTTCAAAAACCCCTAGTTGGGCACTTTTTGCACCTGGTTTGGCCAAAAAATGGAGAAAATACAACTCCTAGAAGTTTTCCCCAATAACATGTTGTCTCTTCTCTCCAAAACACACCCAGAATGTGACTAACCTGGCCTCTTTTTGTTTTTCGTGCCAAAACTCAGCACCACGCATCATTCCAGAAAATGGGCAAAAATGTCACATTGTTAGGGTGTTATCGCCTTTCCTGGAAAAGGTTATGGTTGCATGGCCCATGTGGCTACGTGATGGCTAAAATTTTTCACCCATCACGCTAGCCCCCTCCATGTCGTCACGCCCTTGGTCCTATGGTAAGTATGGAGATTTGTGTCCATGGGTTGGGGCTAGGCCCCAACCCTTTTACGCCCGAACTAAACCTCTATTCAACTTTAAATATAAGTTAAGAACTACAGGGTTAAGTAATAATTGTAGGCGGGCTAGTGGCCCCACCTACAGAAGTCCTTGTCCCTTGTCGAGGTCATGGGTTCGACCCCCCGCGGAGCCAAACAAAAAACTTACCCAACAATAAGGGGGTGCCACATGGCAGACCCTAGCTGTGCCACGTGGCACCCTTTCATTCACCCACATAAAATGACACATGTCAAATATGGATTAGTCCACGTCAGCACCTATCCATGTCACCTTCCCAGACAACAGACCATTCATCCCTGCCACGTTAGTAGTATGATCACCCTGCCACATCAGCAATACAGTCCGTAAGGACTGAACAGTCAACAATTTTGCCTATTTGGAAAAATAGATAGAACATGATATCTCAGCCATATGGACTATGTTTGAGCCCATTCAAGTTGTGTTGGGATTGTGAGGACACGATCTACGAAATGGTACTATTTTCAAGCATTTTTTAACACTTTGATTTTTGAGATATGTTTTATCCCTTGGATCACTCCTCCCCATTGGGAAGATTTTGGACCTCCAAAATACTATTTCATTCAATCTCTAGATGAGGTTATAGTTCCCTCACCTTTCCAACCTCAATCCATTTAGTTTTTCTTGGGTTTGTGCCTTTGAGACCAACACGAAGGTACTCCACGTTCCCTCATTTTGAAGTTCTTATCTTTTTGTCAAGAATTGTATCCTCATGCAATTCTGAAAGATATTCTAGAAAGAAATAATCTATGGAAGGAATATGAACATGCTCTCCTTGATAATCAATCAAGGGAGGCTCATACAATATCAAATTCTCAACATTAACAACTGCATACATTTGCATATAAGGAGGCAAATCCAAACAGAAGGCACTGTTACCAATCTTTTCAAGAATCTTAAAAGGTCCATATATAATTGGTTTCATATTTTCACCTTCTCCTTTAAGCCTCTCTTTGTTAATGTAAATCCAAAATTCATCTCCAACTTGGAAACTGTGATTAACACGATGCTTATCATGTCTTGTCTTTTGCTTGGCTTGGCTCTTTTCCAACTGTTCTTGTACCATTTGATGCACTAATTGTATTTGTTCAATGAAATTCTTTGCTCTATCAATGTCATAATGACCATCAATAGCAACATCCTTCTCAAACATAAAATCTAAAGGAGATTTTGACAAATAACCAAAACATGTCTCAAATGGAGATGTTTGAGTCGATGAATGCTTAGCCTGGTTATAAGCATGTTGAATGCAGTATAGGTGCTCATCCCAAATCTTAGGATGTTTGTTGCAATAACCATGAAGAAGATGTACTACTTTTTTATTCACCACTTATGTTTGAACATTATTTTTTGGATGAAATGATGTGTTATTTTTCAATTTGGTGTCTATGAGTGCCCATAAGCTTGACCAAAAGTTCCCAATAAATCAAGAATCTCAGTCAGAAATAATAGATTTTGGGAAACCCAAAATGTACCCATACATGTTGAAAGGACATTTGTGTCGTTTGTTCAGTTTTAACCTGCTTCTTACAAGGAATCAAAATACACATTTTGTTGAAATGGTCAACCACAACATAAAGATCATCATGATTCTTTTTAGACATAGGTAATCCTCCTACAAAGTCCATGGAAATGCTTTCCCAAGGACGAGAAGGAATCGGAAGTGGAGTATACAAACCTAACTTTTTGTTGTTAGGATTACTTGCAGCACATAAAGAACATCCTCTTACATATCGTGAAACACTTTCATTCATTTTAGGCCAATGCCAATACCTTTGCAAATTAGCCATCATCTTGCCTAAACCAAAGTGTCCAGCAATAAGAGAAGAATGTGCTTCTTTTATGATGTTGACTATTTCATCATGTAGAATACATAGCTTGCCAAGATGATAAAAAAGATTATCATGCACATGGTAATCCAAATCCTCAACTTGGTTAGAATGACACAAAGTTGCGTAAACCTCTTTAAAATCAACATCTAAAGCATATTGTTCAACATAGCTCTCATGCATGGTAGAATTATGCTTAAGAATAACTGAAGCACTAACAATAGGCCTAGAAAGCATATCAACAACTTTGTTATAAATTCCTTTCTTATACCTGATAACCAAGTGGAATTGTTGTAGGAAACTCATCCATCTGAAGTGCCTTGTTTGTTGTAGATCTGTTTGTGTTTGTAAGTATTGCAATGGTTGATGATATGTGTGAATAATAGTTTCTTTTCCCAACAAATAATGTTTCCATTTTTTCACACTTTTCGCCAATGCATACAACTCCTTGTCATATGTAGGATAATTAATCACAACACCATTAAAAGTTTCAGAATGAAAACAAATGGGCTTACCATGTTGCAAGACTTCTCCCTTGGCATAGCTACTTGCATCTGTTTGTATCTCAAATGGTTGTCTCAAATCATGAAGTGCAAGGACTGGAGTTGAACTAATTTTCTCCTTCAATGCATCAAAATCTTTTTGTTGCTTGCCTCGCCATTGGAAAACTTTCTTGATGTTTTTCACTGCATGTAATGGAGCTACAATTGAAGATAAGTTAGCAATAAACTTTCTCCAGTATTGGGTTGCTCCCAAAAATATTCTTACCTCCATTACATTGTTGGGATTGGGCCAATCCAAAATGACTTTGACCTTGGAAGGATCTATTTTCAGTTCTCCTCCTCCAACAATATGTCCCAAGTAAACAAGTGAGGTCTTTCCAAACTCACATTTAGACATCTTTAAAAACAAATTTTCTTTCTTCAATACATCTAAAACTTGCTTTACATGCCTAACATTCTCTTCACAATATTTTTTAAATATCAATATGTCATCCAATTAGACAATTACACAATCACCAAGAAAAGGCCTTAAAACATCATTCATAACTCTCGTGAATGTTGCAGGAGCATTACAAAGCCCAAATGGCATAACCATCCATTCAAAAAAACCTTGCTTTGTTTTGAAAGTTGATTTCCATGTGTCTCCTTTAGAAATCCTAATTTGATGATATCCACTTCTCAAGTCCAACTTAGTAAAATATTTAGCATCTTTCAATTGATCAAGCAAATCATCAATTCTAGAAATACGGTAGCGATTCTTTACCGTAATCTTGTTCAAGGCTCTGAAATCTACACACATGTGCCATGTACCATCTTTCTTTGGTACTAAAACAATTGGTGACTCACATGGCGATGTGCTTGACATGATAACCCCTTTGTCAAGCAACTCTTGGATTTTTTTTTTAATTTCAGCATTCTCCATGACTGACATCTTGTAAATGCCAAGGTTTGGAAGAGGAAAATATTGTTGCAATTGAATCTCATGTCAGATACCTCTTTTAGGAGGAAATCCTTTGGGTTCCTAAAACATCTCATCATATTCATTAAGAATCTCATATAAATCAGATTTTAACTTTGCATCACATCCTTGGAAAGCTTCTTTTTCAACATTGTATTTGGGTTTGATCATCAAGAGTACAAAGTTCTTACTAGCATTGACTAATCTCTTCATTTGTCCAGCATTTACAAGTGACAAATTCAACTTCTTTGTATGTTCTATAACAATGTAATCAACTTCATTTTTAAACAAATGATATTTGTTCTCATGACGATGAAAGATGGATCTCCTATCATATAAATATGGGCTTCCCAACATAATACCACAAATATCTAATGGAATAACATCAAGCTCTACCTCATCTATAAAGTTTGCAGTGATGGCAAATCTAAGTTTACATCTTCTTTTCACATGCAATTTGGCATTGTCACATATCCAACCTAGAGGATATGGTTTAAGATGAGGAGTAGTTTCCAAATGCAATTTCTTGACAGTGTCTTCAGAAACGAGGTTTGCTTGAGAACCAGTATCAAATAGAGTATCTATATTGGTATGCTTTGAAATTACCCTTATGTGGAAAATATCTATTCTTTATTTTTCATGTTGAGTTTCATTGAGGATACTACTTGAAGAACTAGTACTGGAAATAGAGTCCTTACCTTCAAAACCATGGTTGTGATTTTTGTTTCATCTCCCGAATCAGATCCTAAATCATGTTGTGTAGTTGCAGCAGTCATTGGTTTATTTTTGTTGTTGAAATTTTTGGGTCTCATTTCAGGATGAAGTTTCCAACAGTGATCTTCATCATGGCCATCTTTTGAACAGTGTTTACATGAGATTTTTTCTCCCTCTTTCTTGACTGAAGCATTCTTCTTTCCATTTCCTTTGAATTTCCTCTTTCCTTTGTCTCCATTAAAAAATGGCTTCTTGATGCCCTCTTGAGGAGAATTCTTCCCTCTTGCTTCCAAATTAGTTGCTTGTACACAAAATTCATCTAGATTTGTAGGGTTAAACATGAGAATTGTGTGTCTCAAATAGTTATGCAAGCCTCCAATGTATTTGAGTAAAGTTTCTTGAGAAGATAAATATATACCCAAAATCAAAGATCTTCTTCTAAATTATGGAGTGTAGCTTTGCACACTTTTCCCTTTAGCTTGCCTAAATTTTTGCTAATCCATAATAGCTTTCTGCATGTATGTTAATTGATAAAATTGCCTTTTAATTGCAACAATAAAATCATTCCAAGAGGATAAAACTTTATTATTCTTCTCCATGTCCTCTTGAGTTTTGGCTTCCCACCAAATGAGTGTTGCACTTTCCAATCTAAGAGAAGCAAGTTGAATCGTAGTTTCATCATCTTGGATTCTGTGTATCCTACAATACACTTCAATTTGACGAATCCAATTATCCAATTTCTCAGCATTTACCTCTCCATTGTACATGGGAAATTAAAACTTAATATCAAGATTAAGAAAAGGAGTTTGTGGAGGAATTTTACCATTTTCTTTTGGAGAATTTGGAGGTGGTCGTGAAATGGTATAAGAAGTGGAAGATGGAGGTGAAGGACGTGGAGTGTCACCATTCCCTCCATTCCCTTTTGGAGTCTTATCACCATTATCCTCATTACCTCTTGGAGGATTTGAGCTTTCACCTTGCAACCTTGCATTCCTCTCCTCATATAAAACTTTCACCATTTATGTCACATCATAAAATACTTTTATGAAAGTTTCCTCTTCTGAAGTAGGAATTTCATGACTCTTCTCATGAGCCATGCTTGGTGAATTCATCATTGAAGCTTGAGGTGAATGTATGGTTATCCTTCTTGAAAGTTGAGAACTTGGCTCTACAAGTTTCCCTTCTCCTCTTGTGAGATTCAACCTTGTAAGCATTAGAAAACAAAACACTTGCAAACAATCAAACCTTCAAAAACCTTTTCTCTGGTACCAACTTGATTTAAAAATGAAAAGGTTTTTGTATACAAATTCACAAGTAGAAAATGTATGTGTCTTAGGAAATTGGATTGAGTTGCAAGCACATGAAAATACAGAGTTTTTATACTTGAAATGAACAGCATAAACAATCATAAACAGCCATCAAAATAAACACGTAACACAGCAAAATGATAAAGGATTTCACCCCTCTCTTGGGATACATCTCTTGGTCCAACTTCCAATGGATCATTTTCATTATAATCTCAAAGTGTTAAAAATATTGCTTTAAAAAATAGTGCTTTACAATGCTCGGAATGAAAAATAGATGGCTCCAATGGCTCCAGAATGTCCAAAAACCCCTAGTTGGACTTTTTCTACACCTGGTTTGGACAAAAAATGGAGAAAATACAACTCTTGAAAGTTTTCCCCAATAACATGTTGTCTCTGCTCTCCAAAACGCACCCGGAATGTGACTAACTCGGCCTCTGTGTGTTTTTCGTGCCAAAACTCAGCACCACACGTCGTTCCGAAAACTGGGAAAAAATGTCACATTGTTAGGGTGATAGCGCCTTTCCTGACATAGGTTATGGTCGCATGGCCCCATGTGGCCACATGCTACCTAAAATTTTGCACCTGTCGCGCTATCTCCCTCCACATCATCGTGCCCTTGGTCCTATGGTAAGTATGGAGAGTTTTGTCCATGGGTTGGGGCTAGGCCCTGGCCCTTTTCCACTTGAATGAAACCTCTATTCAACTTTAAATACAAGTTAAGAACTATCGGTTTAAGTAATAACTATAGGTGGACTGGTGGCCTGGCCTACGTGAGTCCTTGCCCCTTGTCGAGGTCGCGGAATTGACCCCCCGCGAAGCCAAACACAAAATTTTACCCAACAATAAGGGGGTGCCACGTGGCACCCTTTCATTCACCCATGTAAACTAACATGTGTCAACTATGGATTGGTCCAAATCAGAGCCTATCCACGTCACCTGCACAGTCATCCCTTCCACATTAGCAATACGGTCACCCTGCCACGTCAATAGTACAGTCTGCATAGTTAGCCTGTACGGACTACACAGTGAGCAATTTTGCATATTTGTAAAAATGGACAGAACACGATATCTCAACCATATGGACTACATTTGAGCGCATTCAAGTTGTGTTGGGATCGTGAGGACGTGATCTACACAATGGTACCATTTTTTATCATTTTTTAACACTTTGATTTTTGAGCTATTTTTTATCCCCTAGATCATTTATGAAAGTGGGTCTCCTTTTGAAAATGAGACTTTTTTTTTCACCCTTAGCATGAGCCGCTAGGGCTTGATCTTCATCTCATAATAGGACAGCTTCTCTGTTGGCCACTCTTGCTTCTTCTTGAACACATTCTTCCCATAAACTGTCAAATTGAAGTTTCTCTTTTCTTGCACAAATAGTTTGGATGAAGGCATCCAAAGGTCTTGTGAGACCATTAAGAGTTGTCATCACGATTTCATCTTCATCTAAGTTGTCTCCAATCGCCTCTAATTGTTCCTTGAATTGAAAAGCCCTACATAAATAGTCTTGAAATGTTTCTCCTTTTTGCATCTTTGTATTCTTGAGTTGGGTTCCCAAGTTCATCTTCTGGTTGATGTTCTTTCCTTCATACATTCTGGTTAGGGAATCAAACATATATTTTGGATTATTCTTAGAAGACACTTGAGGAATCAAGTGGTCTTTAATGGAATCAACAATTATTCTTTTAGCCCTAATCACATCCTTCTTGTACTTCTCTTTGGCTTCATCTTCTTCGGGTTTCAGAACATTTTCTTTTATGAATTTTGCAAGGTCATTCTCTTCAAGAATGAGTCCAATTTTGTACTTCCAGGCACAAAAATTTTCCACACCTTCTAACTTGTCAAAAATCTTGGTGCTTACAGACATCTTGACTTGGAGCTAGGAAAATGACCAGAAAATGAAAGTGCTCGGAAAATGAATTTGAACTTACCAGGAGATGTGTTGGGTTGAGGCGAGTTTGCTGGAGCTAATTGTTTCAGAAAATTCCAAGTTTTACACCTTGAAACTTGACCTGCGCAATTATGGATTGGTACTTCTGGTATTGGTTCTGGTTTCCTAGTTTTTTTGTACCAGTCAAAACTAGGGTTTGACTTTCTGGATAATCTGGCCACTAAAAAAGTTCGCTCAAGATGCCAAAATATGTGTTAGGGCAAGGTGCACTTCCCAAGATATTTTTTTGTCAAAACTTCCTCTTCAGTAAAAAGCCTTAATTTTCTTGTACGGCAACAGTGACATTTTTAGATACCCAGTGAAATATGCTCTATTCAGTTGAGCTCAGATTCCATGTTAAGTTTTAGTGTTGTTATTAGGTTATGTGAAAATTACATGAGCATTAAATGCATTTCCAAAACAACAGCATAAAGAGGATCACTGAAAGAAACACAATCATAAGGTACGCAACATTTTATCCTAGGAAACCCTCATGGGGGAGAAAACCCAGCAAAAACTTCCTCAATAATAGATTGCCAATACAATGCCAAGACTATGACCAAAACACCAAAGATAAACTAAAACTGAGCATGTGCCTCTCTTCTCCTTCCTCCTGCAACTACAACTGCCTTCAAGATATGCGCATTAGATGAGTGAGTGTGAGTGTGTTCAAATGAGGAACCATCCCCACATATAAATACAAGTTGAGGAGGTGCTAGGGTTATCTCTCTTCACTTGGTGGGGTCGACTTCTCCTAGAAGTTGTTAAAACCACTGTATAATTATTAGGGGTCGACTTTACAAATACCACTATACAAATGCAGTTTGACCAATCCACAAAAGGGGATTTGATCTTATACAAGACCCGACTTGATCGATCCGCAAAAGGGGATTTGATCTATTAAATAATAACTCAAATATAATTAGAATATTCTTCGAAATTACAATATTTCAACAATACATGTGTTTGAGACAAACTTTATCCTATGAGATATATGTGCTCATAAATGTGAAAAGAAATCATCCTTAGTTCAAAAAATTTATACTCTTCTTACAACTTACAATGTGTATATATTCAATTCAAAACTTTTATTACCTCTTCTTATCTTCAAATTTAAAAAAAAAAAAAATATATATATATATATATATATCTTAAAAGAATTATTCTTGTATTCATTTTATCATCATGATTTGTACCTTTAAGTGCAGTCGCTAATTATAAATGTTTAACAATTCTTATTGAAACAAGGGTGAAGCTATCATAATTATTCAGAAAATCCATAATAGTTATCTTTACATTGTCAACATTTCGGATCGCAAACCAGATCCATC
>ML880170.1:16518-26701 GCA_009831015.1 Picea engelmannii
GAGTTAAGAGGTTAGGAAGGTTGGTAGTGGGACAAATATTTTGAAAATGAGATCTAATATGGGTATAGTTGGACAATCTAAGAGAAAGTGTTTTTCATCTTCAACCTTCTTAGTGTCACAAAGGTGACACACTCTTTCATCCCATGGTTTTTTAGGAATTGACCAACGCTGAGTGTCACTATGAAGCTAGTGAGAATTTGTTCATATCTTAGCAATGCTTATTTTTTTATTTACACTTGGCAAAACAGATAGATAATTTTGATCTTCTAGATTAGGATTGATTACATCCTTATAATACCTTAATTTTATTTTTTTCTCTAATTCTTTATCACACCACATTTTCTCCTTAAATTTTGATTTAACTATTTTTTAATAGTTCTTAATAATGATAATGATAATAATATTCATAATAATAATAATAATAATATAATTATAATAAAAAACAATAATACTCTTCATAATGATAATGATAATATTATAAATATTAATAACAGAATTAACTTGTCTTCACATTAATATAATAAAAATAATATTTTTTCTTGATAATATTATCATAATAATATTAACTTGTCACAAAATATTAAATTTAAGGATTGATTACATCTTTATAATATTTTAATTTTATTTTTTCCTCTAATTTTTTATCACATTACATTTTCTTCTTAAATTTTGATTTGACGATGTTTTAATAGTTCTTCATAATGATAATGATAATAATATTCATAATAATAATAATAATATGATGATGATGATGATGATGATTAAAGTCCACTAAGACCTAATTGGTTTATTGGACCTTAAGAGAGTAAGTGATTACTTGTGATTCTTTAGAATTTTGTTTCTGTGCTCAAAAAGCATTAAGAGAAGCTTTCCAAGATCACCATACTTTTGTTGAGTTAAGAGGTTAGGAAGGTTGGTAGTGTGATCAATATTTTGAAAATGAGATCTAATATGGGTATAGGCTGGACAATTTAAGAGAAAGTGCTTTTCATCGTCAACCTTCTTAGTGTCACAAAGGTGACACACTCTTTCATCCCATGGCATTTTAGGAGTTGACCAACGCCCAGTTTCACTATGAAGCTCGTGAGAATTTATTCTTATCTTAGCAAAACAATAATACTCTTCATAATAATAATAATAATATTAATAAGAGAATTAACTTGTCTTCACATTAATATAATAATATTTATAATAATAATAATATTTTTTCTTGATAATATTTTCATAATAATATTTACTTTTGTTATAAGAGTATTCTAATAATAGTATAACTTGTCTTATTACAGTATTAATGATGTAATAGTATTAAAATAGAATCAAAATTATAGTAATAAAATATAATTAAGCAATAAAAAGAATAAGAAATAAAATTTAACATAATAGTAGTAATAATAATAGGGAAATAAATAATAAATGTTAAAAAAATAAATAAAAAATAATAATAATTAAAAAATAAATCTTAGCAATTATAACTGAAAAGAAACCATTATAAAATCAAGAAATCAAAATATCAATACAATCCCAAAAAAAATAAGATTAAGAAGAAAAATTCCAAACAAAAGATTAGAGAAATCAATTAGGTTAATTAAAGAAAAAGAGGATGAAAGAAAATATGTCAACCTTACTTAGTTCTTCTATTCTAGATTCATGGAAGTTAATTCTCAGTAATTTCTAAGCCTCCATCTGTATTGAGGTTGTTAGGGTGTTTGATAATTTCCTTTGCTTCTCTAATTCTACATTTGTAGTCATCTTCTCTAATTCTACACTTGTAGTCATCCTCTCTGATTGGGATTTTGGTATCTTCTAAGCACACGTGGTGCTTGCTTTGTTTTACTGGAATGCTTTACTAAAGCTAAGGTGGATGGTGGGTGAAGCTAACGACTTTTGAAGACTCAATTCTAATGGATGAAACATTATATAAAGAGATGATAGGGAGACTCATTTATTTTATCATTGTCTGTACATAATTTAGTTCCAACCAATTCAACTTTGACAAGTTGTAGTTCCAACTAATTCAACTTTGACAAGTTGTATTGATGAAAGAAAATCTACCAAAAATTGGTCTCTCAAAATGAGATGGGATTGCAGTGAAACTAGGAGGTATAAAAAATTAACTAACCAGTACATCATTCTCAACAAACCAAAAGTAAACTATTAATGATATTAAACAAACTTAATCTACATCTCTTTTATGATAATTAAAATTTTATGTATTAAAAAAAAAATAGTGATTCATACATGAACCATGAACTAAACTCAATGAAATTCATCCTCATTATAACAAAGAGAAAATACAAACAAAAGTAAATTATTAATGATATTAAAAAAATACAAACAAAAGTAGATTATTAATAATATTAACCAAACCCAATTTAAATCTATTTTATGATAATTAAAATCTTATTTATTAAAAAAAATAGTGTTTCATACCTTAACCAAACTCAATGAAATTCATCCCCATTGGAACAAAGAGAAAATACAAAACAATTAAATTAAAGTCTTATCTTGTAGTACTAAATATGCACTAGAAGATATTTTTTCAAAGGACTAATTTAACATCTAAAAGGATTCGAGAAGTGCCTAAAATAAAATAATTATTAAAGAGAGTGTGAGAATATTTAATGTGCATTGTCTAGATAATTGTGTTTTAAAATAGAATTGTTTACATGTTTTAAAATAAAGTATAATTGTATTATTAGAAAAGTTATTATAGCTAAAATCCCACAAAACTATTTTAAAACTATTTTTTTCTGAATTTATAAAAATTAAAGATCAATTTCCACTAGTTAAAATCCCACAAAACTATTTTAAAACTATTTTTTCACTGAATTTATAAAAATTAAAGATCAATTTTCACCAAATCTATGAAAATAGAATTATTTACATGTTTTAAAATAAAGCATAATTGCATTATTAGAAAAGTTACCTATAGCTAAAATCCCACAAAAACTATTTTAAAACTATTTTTTTTACTGAATTTATAAAAATTAAAGATCAATTTTCACCAAATCTATGAAAAGTTGAAAATTAGTTTGCATACTTGGTGACAAATTTTATACTATACATAAATTGTTAATTCTATTGTATGCCACTTGTTGTGTATGTATCCACATCAATCTAACAAATAAGTATTAGAACTAGAAAAAAAAATGGAAGAAAAATAAATGAGGATTTTAAAGTTTACAATATGAAAAACAAACAGTTTTAAATGTAACTAAAATTAAAATTATTGTCAAACAATTATGGAAAAACAATGAGTTTTAAGTATAATTGATATTAAAATTATTGTCAAACATTGAACATTTTTATAAGTGACTCATCTCAGATCCTATTCATTGTCATAAAACAGTTATTGAAATGTTTCCTTCTAACTTTAATATATCAAATATTTAGATGGCATTATACCCAATAAAAGTACAGGTCGAATTGCAAAACATTCACAAGCAAAAGTGTTCAACCTAGGGACCAAAAAATTGCTCTACAAAATTGGTACTTAAGTTACAAAAACTAATATTAATGATTTCCAAAATTGTTGTATGTGCAAATAACAATAAAAGATTCTGTAACAAATGGATCATTGAAAATTTCACATGAAGGAGCTACAAGAAGTGTACCCACATTAGGGGGAAGATTGACTATGTATTTGGGGGCTTGGGTTGGGGATGCAAATGGGGCACCATACAATAGTGAGTTCACGATCGAGAATGGGTTCCCATCCATCATTTCCCTACTTGGGCTCAAGAGCCTTTTATGCCTCAAAGATGGCTAGCACCAAGCATGGAAACTCATCATTTATTAGGGTGAGGAGGAGGAATCCAATGATGGTGTCTTTCTAGATATTGTGAACAGCATAATCAACTATGTGATACGAACACAATTTAGAGCTTCGACACTAGGATGAAAAAGAAAAGGAATAAATAAAAGGAGGCTCTCTACACATGTTGCATCAAACACCTCCTAAACTCTAATAATTAATGCAAATGCACCGTCTATATCTTGAACTTCATCCCCTATGCTTGGATATGCAAATGGAGGTTGGCGCAAATTAAGGAGACATCTTAATAGGGGAAAAGATATTATTGCACATGTTTAAAAAAGGATTTATTCCTTTCAAATATCCCTATATGAAATAAAATTTCAATCATGACTAGTTGTTTACATTGACCCTGACAACCCAAGAAAGTAAGTCTCCTAATAAGGTGGCTTTCCAAGAAATGAGAGAAGGGAGAAGCTCTATAGATTTTATGTTCACACTCCCAAGTTGACTTGGAAAACTTTCATAACCAAAAAGGTGCTTTACAATTTCTTCTGCTCCACATAAAGGGCACTTTTGTTAAGCAAATTGCCCAAGGGCCATCCTATATAAGGCTAGTGACCAAGCAAAAAGGTCTTCTTCAACTCCAAGTGGGGTTTTAATCTGGATTTAAACTTATATAGCCATACTTTATGTTTAGACTTAAATCCTCAATATCTTATTGAGGCATGCCTCGAGGATAAGCTTTCTACTCCATGATCTATATCCATCAATTGGTCAATATTTTTTTAATCCTTTTGTGTGGTTCCATCTCCAGTTCCACCACCAAGTAGTGCTTGATGCCTAAGCTTCAAAAAAGAATTATCAAGGATAATACTTTTAACACAATTGAGTATTATCCTATAAGAGTTGGAAAGATTAGACTAAGCATACACTTGAAGCCAACTTTTTCCAATCCGTAATATGGACATTGAACAAATCGACTTTGTGACTCCTCATTTGCACAAGGGTTTGGCCAAAACTTGAGTTGTTTTAGCCAAGGCCTTCCCCTCATATAACACAAGAAGCAACCATTGGATGCAATGATCATTAAAGGATACTATATTCTTAAGGAGTCACTTTTCCATAACAACTTAGATTTAATGGCTTCCCAAGCCTTCCAAATGTTTACACTGACAAAGGCACCCTTAACCTCAACCTTAGAAAGAGTGAGAAGGGTTTGTAAGTTAAAGTTACACCAAGGTTTTTTTCCCAAGTGGGGTCCACTAGTAATACACTTCTAGAGTAAAGCTTTCAAAGGATATATTCTTTCCACTACCCTGATGACCCATTTGGCACACAAGGCTTGAGCTCGAGCGTGAGAATGTTCTTTTATTAATGTGTTCTTGCATATACAAAATCTAGTTTCCAAGAACATAGGCTTTGTAATCCATCAATCTATTAAATTCTTAATGGTTGTCTAAATCACTACTTTCCACAAGGCCTCTGGGGAGGCTTGGAAGGAAAATAGGATGCCCAAAAATTTGATGACTTGGCCTTGCTATGATGAAAACTATCCTTTGGCTCACTAGCCAATCAAGATCTCTTTCTAACCTTATGTCACTCAGTTTTGTCCATTTGTTACATTGGACCTAATGTGTCACATAAAATATTGAGGCAATCCATGCTATTGTTTAGAGTGTGATTTTATTTTAGTACGGTGAGAAATTAGCCATTAGCAAAATGGTCATTGACCAACTATCAACCTATGGCTCTCGAAAGGGAATACCTTTAATAATCCCACAAGCAGTGATGAGTCACAAAATTACCATCTTTTGACATCTTCTTTTCCTCATTTTTAATCCCTTTCTATTTATCCATAACCCAGTATTAGCCCATTTTTTATGCTTATGTGCGGGATCTAGGCTCAAAGTGTTTTCCATTGCATTTATGTAGTTTTTCGTTTGAATTGCTTATTAAACATTAGAAAGAAGAATGTATTTGTGTTTATCTTTGTTTGCAAGGTGCCACATGATCAACTATTGTTTTCCATGGATCCATGGCATCCTCATATGATGGTTGTTAGCCTGCAAGTATCTTGGGTGAGAAGGAAACATAATTGGAACACCACATTGTGAATCTAGCAACCAATTGTGTTCTTAAAGCCATGGATTTCTAGAGGGAGGCAATCTAATAAAAGATGCCACGAATTTAAATACCCAATAATCAAGGGAGCAACAATTAGAAGATATCTAAGCATCCATTCAAAGAACTAATGAAGGTGTCACGAATTTATTGTCACGACCATTTGGGGAAGTTAATAAATGATGAGATATAGTGTTTTATTGTTGAAGGGCAGATTTCTAGATACCCGTGTCTGCAAATACTTTTTTCCATATATTTATCAGTTCCAAATTCGTCCTTGATGCTTGGGAGAGAGTTGCAACAACATCTAAAATGAGTTTTTCCACAACTCCATGGCTCTTGAATGTATTTTGGGCAAGTTGTTGTAACCCAAACAACTAATTACAAATTTTGCAGTCCGTGGTATTCTAAATTTTATGGGGTTAGCTAGAATCTTGGAACTATCTAGTTATGAGTTGTAAATTTAGCAAATTGTCGTAATCACTTGGGAATCTCTTATCCTCAAGTGGGTTTTTAGTTGCAAGAAAGTTTATGTATAAAATAGAGTGTCATATCCATTCCAAAGGGAGGGACTCTTAGAGCAATGTCCAAATTCATGATGGAATAAAACTACAAGTTCTTGAAATCCGATTTTTAACTGAGATTACAATTTGCTCATTTTCATGTGTGTGCTTAACTAGTTTTTGTTGTTGTACATTAAGTTTGTTGCCATGTTATTGGAGGCAGAGCTCACTCCACAAGAACAGGGCATTGAGCAATTCAATCCTCTTTTATTTCTTTTTTAGTATTTCAATTTAAGTATGATTTGCTTACTTTCCCGCAATTGTATGTTGTAGCTTGTACCGTGTTTATGTCCAATTGTTTATGTTGTAGTTTGTATCGTATTTATGTTTACTTCTTTCCTAGAATTGATTTGCTTTGATTCATGTATAATGCTTGGTTGTAGAAATAGATTATGAGAACACACTCTAATTACAAAGCAAGAGAAGTGATATCACAGGACTAGGTTACTGATGATATCGCTCTCAGAGGGGCCATACATTAGACTCGAAGTCACAAGTGTTCGAAGATAGTTCTTGTGTGTTTTCATTTTTCGCAATTTAATTTCATTTTTGTAGAAGCATATTAAGAAACTAGTGCAAGATAAGAATTTGCAGGCTGCACACACAGTGCGCGACATCTCACAAGTACATTGGAAACCATGATTGATAAGATAAAATGCACGAGTGTTCCTGATTAAATAGAAGATATATAGAAGCATTGTCAAGCAGCCTTATGTTGAGAAGGGAACCAAGGATTTTGCAGACATTGTTGGGTATGTGTTATATTCTTTGCATGTGTGTGTGTGTGGGTGCGTCAGATACGACAACTGCGTTTGACGATCCCTTCACCTAGATATTTGTCGTTGCGTCGGGCGCTTCCTAGGGGGGGGTAGGTATGCCCCCCCCTGGTTACGCGCAGCATTCGGCACCGGGCGATAGGCGGGGGTCGATGGGGTTCGGGGCAGTGCCCCGAGGTTACGCGCAGCGTTCAACACCGGGCGGTAGCTCGGGGCAGCGCCCCGAGGTTATGCGCAGCGTTCGGCACCTGGCGGTAGCCCGGGGCCGATGGGGTTCGGGGCAACGGCCCGAAAAAAAAATTTGGGCGGTTTTTGCTATTTTTAGCTGATTTGTAAATTAATCCTGGATTAAAGGATTAGGGTTTTGGTATCTACGGGATACCTAAAAACATTGTATATATTGTATGGCGAATGGTGAAATTCGATATAATGAAAATAAGAAAGGTTTTCCCAGTTGAGGGTTTCTGGTAAAAATCTCTGTGTACTCTGTGTATGAGCCATTGATTAATTTCTGTATTGCTTAAGAATCTATATGCATTGCTTTACTTCGCAGGTTTAAAACTTTCAGAGATAACATACAACACCAAAGCAAGCAAGCAACATTGCCTAATTGACACAAAAAGGCCAATCTCCTCTAATTTGGTTTGGTTAATAAAGAGGTGGATACTATGTCTATGATGAGAGTTTTCACTTGCCAAAAATTGTCCAAAACCCAATGTTTTAAGAATTGCAAGAATGAAGGGTCACTCCACTCTATCTATACCTTCTCAAAGTCAATTTAATAAACAAGACATATAGGCCTAGGGACCTAGCCCACTCGATAACTTCCCAAACAACAATGACATTTTCCTAAGATGAAACAAACTCTAGTAAAGCTCATTTTCTCAAGTCTAACAATCTTTGGCAATGTTTACTTACACTAAATGATTATTCTTTGGCAATGTGTACTTACATTGAACGACTAATTTTGTGGCTAAGATTTTGTAAGAAACCTTTCATGGAGTCACGAGCCTCCAATTGCTAATCAACTTTGGGTCCCCAAGGTTGGGGATAAATTTAATCAACCCCGTGTTGACATGTTCCTTAATGATTGTTTATGTACATCGTCCTTGTACACTAGCCCCAAATTCAACTCAACAAAGTCCCATGCAACCTTATAAACTCACATGGATATCCGTCAAGTTTGGAGAACTTATCATGAGTGATCACCATCAAGGTCATTTTTGCTCTTCTAAGGTCAACCCCTAGTCACATAATCTTTCATGTTCAAGGGACATTGTTGAGGTAAATTTGCATGGCCAACTTACAATCCTTAATCATTCCTTGCCACTAGAAGACGTTTTTATATTGGTTTACAAATTCTTTCTCAATATCCCCTAGTTTGGAAATTCACCTTGTTTTAGTTTTGAGCATTGCAATTCTTTCAAAGGCCTCTTTAGTGCCCAAAGATTTAGAAATGCCTTCACGGGCTTATCTCCAAACTCGATCCAATGTAATGTGGTTCAAACTTATGCTCCCCAAGCCCGATGAATCTCATCCACCTTCAAAAAGTGCCTTGGGTTTCTTCATCACAAGGACCACACTAGAGCCTCCAAGGCATTTCCTCACACTCCCTTTCACAACATACTAACACTCATCCCTGGTAATAGGGATCACTCGTTATGATTTGATCCACTAACATTTATTTTTTATAGGTGTCCCTCGCTTATTGTACGAAGTGATTAGAGAGAGTTAAGGTACTTTTACTAATTGTGATAAGTGTCAATCAATGTACACAAAGGGATATGTTTTGAATCCTTTATTTGTGTATGATTGGACAAACGCAATAAGATCCTTCCAGTCCTTGTAATGATTCCAGTAATATCTCATCTTATTGAGGATTAAACATAATAAGAAACACATCGATTATAACCTCTTGGTATTATCCACAAAATTCCATCAACTCTAAGTCAAAAAGTTAGTTATAATTTCCTCTCAATTATCAACCTCTGAACCTAAAATGTCTTCTTCACATCATAAACAATAAGCTTGATATTTTTTGCAATGGTCTATATGATTTGAGATCTCAAGACCAAACTTGGTGCATCCAATCATATGTAGGGATAACACCATTCTAAAGCCTCGCAACGCAAGATATAAGATTAAGTGTAGATAAAAATACATAAACATTGATTTCACACCATCTCATTGACCCTATATCATTCACAAAGTGCTACATCTTGAGTAAGATAATTAAGGAGTTAAAAAAATGCAAACGTATATTATATTTCACAAATATACAAAATGCAAATAAACATTCTCATCTCATAGTTGCAAGAGAGGCAATGGTTTCATAATTATACTTCGGATATGAGCTTCACTTTTTTTAAAACAAGGCTCTTCATATCTAAGCCATCCTCTAAATACCAAATATATACTAATGACACACCCCTTCTTTAAAAGGCATAAACTCATCTAAGGTGCATGTTTATATCAAACATAGCATTACCTAAGAGATTCTTGTGAGCATGGTTTTTCATCAAGAAGTTATGCATTACATTGTTAATCATTTATAAATGGAAAAGCATAACCTAAGGGGTTCTTGGGAGGAGCGATGTATCACCAAGATTAAATGGTGGTTTTTTATTAAGAAGTTATGCATTACATCATTAATCTTCCATAAATGGAAAAACATAGGACAATTGGAATTTTATAAGTTTCTTAGAGGCAATAGTTTTACCTAAATATTCTAAGTAAATATAATTAAAATTAAAAAATTTAATTGCTTTGCAGATTTACACTAAAATAGGAATATTTTTTTAATTTTTTGAACAATTCATATAATACATTGATAATGACGGTTACATACCAAATTTGGTTTAAAAAAAAAAAAAAGATTGGTTTGTTTTACAACTTTATTTCTATGCTCGAAAAACTTTAAGAAAAACGTTCCTAAATTACCATAGTTTTGATCAATTAAAAGGTTA
>WSFP011479419.1:0-16418 GCA_009831015.1 Picea engelmannii
TGAAACAATGGATGAATTTAACAAGAAGTTTAATGACTTGGTCAAAAGTATCCCTACTACAATAAAGCCTTCAGATGTCGCAATCTTAATTTACTATATGGAATATTTTGAGGGGGAAATGAGATATGCACTAAGGGATAAGGATCCTCAAACTCTGAAGGATGAACACGTTATGGCTGTGAGGATTGATAAAATATGCATGATGCTAGGATGTCTAATCTTCCTAGTTTTACTAGAGAAAATTCTTCCCAACCTTATGATGAGAAGAAAAACAAGGTTGAAAGTCAAGGATCTTCAAATGATGGCATTAAGGAACTCACTCAATTGATTAAACAAATGGATATTAATCATGCTAATCAATTGAAGGAATATGCTAATCAAATGAATGCCATGCAAAATAAGTTGGTAGCCATGGAAAGGGGTCAACATAGTAGGCCCCAACATAGTCCAAATGATAAATGTCCTAAGAGACCTCCTCCCCAAGATCAAAGACCACCAAATTGATTCGAATCCACTAACTTGGTTGACCACCAAGGTATTCCTTATTGTAGACCTTGTGTACATTTTCATGAGGAATCAACTTGCCAAGTATTTCTTCACATTTGTGATGAAATGGGACCTTATAGAGCAGAAAATGAACAAGTAAATATGTTTGGTCATGAGTATAATGTTGTCATGTATGAATGGATGGATTTGATGGAACATAGTGAGGGGGTAAGTTGCATGAATAATGTTGTGGTGGATAAGGCAACATAAAAGTTTGGTCCTAAGCCTACTCCACAACAAGTAGCTGAAATAGATAAGTATAGAGGCATTACCTACCAAAGGAATGGAAATAGAAATCAAACAAACATCCCCAAGGTATCCCCAACCCCTCCTAAGTCAAATGTGTATGTGAGCTCAGATTTAAATATTGACTTAGGAGGATGGTTAAGTAATGCAAAGATGTTGGTGCATGTGTCATAAATAATGAAGATTCCTTCTGAGAGGGAGAAGCTACTCATAGCTATAGAAAATCCTTCTCAAAGCAATGTTGACATTCCACCAACAATAGCTTAACAGGATGCACCTATTATTTTGCAGAATATGGATAGGGGAAATGAAAAGAATAGACCTTTTTACCTATCTTTGCTCATGAATGAATTTATTCTTCACAACTGTATGCTTGACTCAGGATCTAGATCAAATTTTATGACTAAGAAAGTAATGGAACAATTGAACTTAAGAATATCTAGACCTTATCATAATATTTGTACTATGGATAGCAAGACAATTCAGGTGCATGGTTTGATCAAAGGATTACAAGTACACTTGGTTGCATTCCCAAACATCATGATAGAGATGGAAATTGTTGTGATTGATGTTCTTGATGCTTGGGGTATGTTTCTCTCAAGGAATACAACTACATATTTATGTGGTAATTTGAAAATGGATTTAACTTATGGCACCATTCCAACTCCAAATGGTTCCATTCTTAGATTAAACAGGGAGATGGAAAGGAAGTACCATGTTGAGGATCCTAGGAATCCCAAAAATGATATTGTATATTGGGAACTAGAGATGGGATGTTATGAGATAGAGTCTACTTCTCCAACATCTACCAATATGGAACTTAAAAGTGAACCCCCAAACATTTGTAGTGTTTGGGACACCATGGATTCTTTTGATGGGATTTTTCTTGAGGAAAATTTGGATAAAGTAGATGATGGTTTGAATCCTTCAGAATTAAATACAAAGTTGTATTTTTCAGTTGAAAATATGTCATCATCTCAAAAATCATCAGAGGAATCAATTGGATGTCTGAAGAAGTTAGATGGAATTCTTGGGCCACACCCTCCTTATTTTTCAGAAATTGGGAAAATCAAAGATAGAATGTGTGATGAACATATGATGGAAAGTAGTAAGGATGATAAGGTTAATATTGATAATGTAAAGTATATAATCCCTATGAAGAGGTATGCCAAGCCTTTTAAAGAAAAATTCATTTCAAAAACTTTTCACTTGGCACCTATGAAAAATCATCAAAATGTTTTTAAGGAGGATTGTCCCAAGTGGCCTAAGGTTAGAAGCAAGGATTCACATGGAACAAGCAGAAATCAAAATAAAGTGTATCAATCTTATAACATCTCTTCTTAAATAGTTGGACGACATAAAGTCATACATGCTAGTGAGAGGACTCCCCCCTTGAAGTATTTATTCAACATGACAACTTGATGTCCAAAGGAACACCCTTTGAAACACATCTCTAACCCTTCTCCTTTTATTTTAGTTTTGTATTGTTTCATTCATAATGTAATTAGGTACTTAGATTGTTCATTGTATTATAGTTTCATTTTATAGTTGTTGTACAATAGTTATTTCATTATTTAATTGTTGTTTATAACATTTTATTTATTCCTTTAGACATGTATTTATGTTGGGTATTGGTGAGCACTCTGTTTTGTAGAGTCTGGATTCTCGTATGCTCTCCTTCCCAAGTGGAGATCAAACAAACATTCCCACGTGGATACATATGGTGACAACATATTTCAACTAGGGGGTCAACTCCATGTACCATGAAGATATGCACCTGATGGTGATACCAAGTCAAAGACTTATTAGTTCTACAAGCCAATTTTGGCCTTCAACGCTTCTTTTTGTAATGGAATTTCCGCTCCCCTGCATGGGATTATAATGTAATGGGTCTGCATGGATCATATTTAATTCAATTTACTTATGAATTCATCATTAGAGGAGTCCCTTTCACTGAGTGGTTTTTTTCCTCATGTTATTAATTTAGCCTAACCAGCCTTATTAATTTTCCTTGAGTTTTTCACTCCCACAAATAATTCCTCCAAAGTGGTGAAAGAACTTCTAATTGTCTAGACCTATGGTATATAGTGTCTATTAATATTGTAAATGACCATGCTAGACATATCCTAGAGTCTTGCGGAATTCCGTCAAGTCTAGATATATATATATATATTTTTTTTAATTACCTAGTTAATGGTAATTTTAATTAATTTTTTTATAAAAAATGTAAAAACTAGGTCCTTGGTATTTTGATAGGGGTATTTGTGCTAAAAATAAATGGAATGAGACCCCCTACACCCTTGGACCAATTTTCATCTCAATTGGACAAGTTTTTATAGGTGTTTGTCCATGAGGAGTCTAAGTCAGTCCAAAACAACAATTTAATTGCTAGTATTGACATAGTTAAAATGTCATTTTTTGTAAAATTTAGAAAAAAGGTTAGAGAAAATATGGGAGATGACACGTAAAGATTTTAATTTATCTATCCTAACCTTTTTCTAACCCTCACAACCCCTCTTCACTTAGCCACCACTTCAACACATCATTCCCCCCTAGGGAAGTTGTGACCCCTCCTTGAGAAGACTTTAGAAAATGAAAAAATGAAAGAGGTGGGGCCCTCTACCCCCTAGTGCACCCTCCTATAGACCTCAACTCACCCCTTTTGAGTTTTTATTGCTTTCCAAATCATTCCCCACTACCATACCAAAACCATAAACTAGCTAGTGCCTCCCCCTCTTGGGATTCTCAATCTAGCCAATGAAATGACACTTGGAAGAGATCTAAGAGGGGTAGCTCTTGATCCCCAAGTATAAATGAAACACCTCCCCTCTTATTTTCTCAATAATTATTTTTCTATTGTTGTTATGCTCAAATTTCTCCCATATCTCCCATCTCTCACATTTTTCTCTCTTGCTTATTCTTGCTCATTTGTTTTGGAGAGAAGTTTGTTGCAAGTATTTGCAAAAACCTTATACTTGGATTAATAGAAAATATTTGGAGGCCATTGATGGTTGGAGAGTATTCTTTGTGCATCTATTTTGGGAGGTGACTTTCTAGTTTCTGGTGTATGCATTTTATTTTCTTAGAGTAGAGATCCCAAGCAAAGTCTTTTGCTTGGGTAGGTTAGCTATAGTATTATTGTTTATCTATATTGAGTATATTGTTTATTTTGCAAATTATTTTGTAGATATAACACATAGTCTCACCCCTCTCTCTTGCTTGTAGCTTTCTTACACTTTTGCAGGTCATTTCTAATGTTGGGAGAGCTATTTTCAAATCTGGAAAATAGCTTTTTCCAACCATTTTCACCTCTAAAAATTTTATGTAATTTATTTTTGCAGTTTTATTTCATATTTTGGGAATACTAACACTTAGAATAGGTCATTTAAATTTAATATACTTGTTGTAATTTTCTACCGAAAATTTATGTGTAAAAAGAAGAAATTTTCTTAACAGTTGTGTCACTTGTGCAACATTTCCAACAAGCTTTTGCTTGCTGTTTTTTTCCAGGTTGGTGACCAAAGAGGTGGTCAAGAGGCAATTTGGGGCCACAAGAAGCTAAACAACAACCTCCCAAAGTTGGGTAACAAATACCCTCTTCTTATCTTCTCATTCTTACATTGTAAGCAAGCCCAAGGGAGTCCCAAGGGTGTCCCAAGGGCTTGCACTTCTCTCATTGTAATTAATTTCTACATTTTTTTTTCAAGTTTCCTACACCTTGGAGTGAGCTTGGCTAAGCCAACCCCCAAAAAATGTAATTCTAGGACTTACTTTTAATTTTCAACAATTTATTTTACATTGTTTTCCCCACTTATCATTAGGACAAGGTTGAGAGGCTAGGATTTCCTTTAATTTTTTTAAGCATTTATTTTCATTTACCCACTTGTGCACAAAACCAAAATGCCTTGTCATCCATATTGTGCACTTGTTGTGGTTGTTTAGATTAGTTTTCCTTTCAAGTATTTTTATCTATTTTGTTTGCCTACACCTTGGAGTGAGCTTGGCTAAGCCAACCCCCAAAATCGTAAGGCTAGACTAATACATGGTTATTGCTTCTTTCATGTGTTTAATGGTTTAAAATTATGTAGATCTATAAGTAATCATCTTATGTTAGCTTAGACCCATGGAGGCATAACAAATTTACATTTGATTATATTGCTCTTTCATTTCATTGCAAGTTATTTCCATTCAAGTACTTTGTTTTCAAGTTAACAATCTTTTAAGTACTTCTTTACATCTTGCAATTTCCTCTTCTAAGCATTGTAATATGTTGTAATTTACTTTCAAACTTTTACCTTCTTGCAATTTCCATTCAAGTATTTTACATTTCAAGTCTTTATCTTTCAAGTAATTTTATTTTCATTGCAAGCACATTTTATTTTACAAGCACAACATTGCAATCACTTCAACTAATTTAACTTAACTTAACCAACTTAAGCTCAATTTACCTTAGTCTCTAGGGCGTAAAATTTATCTAGCTTAATAGGTCACCACTTATTGTCTCAACTTTTCCAACAAAAAAGGAACCTAAGGAAGAAGCAAGGGGTGCTAGATCGGGGATGGTCTCACGACACTAGGTGTCCCCCTTGTGGGGTACTTTTGTTCCCGGATTGACCTGTGGAGCTAGGGTGTGGCTTTGTTTGCCTCACTTATTGAGCACCCAAAAATTATTTTGGTACAAGCGGGGAGAGTTCTTGGGTTGTCACTTAGTTTAGGATTTCACACTTCACATTAATAACTTAACTATCCTAATTAATCCACTACAACCTTGGGCAATCTACATTGGTATATCTTTATGGTTTATGCTTAAGTCACTTTGCAAGCACTTTACTTTTACATCTACATGCAAGTTTTACTTTAAGCATCTTGTGGATATTGACTAAGTGAATCAAAGTTGCACATTAGCCCTTGGAGGCCTCATTTCAAAACCTTTTTTTGAGTTTAAGTTGTGTTTTGGTTCATTTGGTTCACCCCCCTTGAAGTTGCAAATCCTTTGGAGGCAACTTCATTGTTTGGGGTTTGTTGTTGTTTATGCCGGTGAAACTTCCCCTTAGAGTTGCGCATCTTGTGGAGGCACTCTATGTTTGGTATAGTTGGCTTGATGTGTTGTGTTGTGATTTCCCTTTGAGCATCTTTCTTTACCTGCACATTCAAGCTTATTTCAAGTTAGTCGCAAGTTAGTTTCTTTGTTATCTTGCTTTGTACAATTTGTATCTATTGTATCATTGTTGTATCTCTTAGTTAGTATTTACACTTTAACTTTGTAGATAGTTGTTTACTTCATTTAATTTTTATCTAGTCCTAATTGTAGATCTTGTATCTAGTAATTCTTTTGTAATCTTCTTGTAATCTTTTGTAGATTCTAAACTCCCTTTAACTTAGTTGACCCCCCTTGCCCAATCTTAGGCACTAGTCTTAGTGGACTTAGGAAAATGACTTCTTTTGCATTTGAAATATTTCACTTTCCATTGTTTCTTTTGCATATAGGCTAGATCCCCCAAACCTTTAATAAAATAAAATCAACTCCTAGAATTAACTTTTAATTTCACATGGTAACTAGGGTCTACCCCCCTTGGCTTCCTTAGGAGTAAGCCTAGAAGGAAGAGATTCAAGTCAAGGTGACAGTGGGCTTGAACCTAGGCATTGTGCCTCCAAGGAAACACTAAGTGGATTGGAATTAGTCCACGTTAGCAAGTGTGTATAATAACGACAACACTCCCTACGAGCTATAGAAAGGAAGACTAGCAAATGTGAAGCACCTCAGAGTTTTTGGAAGAAAATGCTACATCAAAAGAGAAGATGGCAGAATGAGAAAGTTTGATTCTCGTGTGGACAAATTCATACTTGTGGTTACTCAAATACAAGGAAAACATCCAAATGTTTCAATATAAGTCTGAACAAAGTCGTGGAAAGCATCAATGTAACAATTGATGACATAGGTGGACGAAAAATAAAGGAAGAAGAAAAGGAGTCAGTGGAACATGTTTATGAAGAAGAAGAAAAATATGAAGAAGCAACAAAAGGGGAAGATGAAGAAGATCATATAGAAGTATAAGAGAAAGAAAAACAAGTACCTCCAAAGACACCTAGCAAACGAATATAGAAGAATCATCCCTAAGATCATATTATCGAGAACAAAGATGCAAGAGTTGAGACTAGAAGAAGAATTCGTTCACCAGAACAACTACACCTAGCACTCTTATCCTCGATTGAACCTAACAGTTTTGAAGAAGCTAGCAAGGATGAATTATGGATAAAGGCCATGGATGAAGAGTTGGATTAGATAGAAAATAATGAAACTTGAGAATTGGTTCCAAGACCAAGGTACAAGAATGTGACAATCACAAAGTGGGTCTTCAGAAATAAATTGAATGAAGATGGACAGGTTACCAAGAACAAAGCTAGATTGGTATGTAAAGGATACACACAGGTTGCAGGTATCGAATTTGAAGAGATGTTTTCCCCAGTTGTGATAATGGAAGCAATCATATTGATCCTATCTTTTGCATGCTCCAAGAATATTAAATTTTATCAGATGGACGTGAAATCAACGTTTCTGAATGGGGAACTAGAAGAAGGAGTCTACATTGAGCAACTATAAGGATTTCAGTTGTTAGAGAATGGATATTATGTTTGCAGGTTGAAGAAGGACTTGTATGGTCTAAAACATCCCCCCAGAGCATGGTATTCTAGACTGGACAAATATCTACAACAACAAGCATTAAGAAAAGGAAATGAAAACAATAACCTCTACATCAAGGTAACTCAAGATAGTATTTTATTTATTGAGGTTTATGTTGATGTTATTATTTTTGGAAGTGATGATGACAGGTTAAGCGAGAAATTTGCAAAGAATATGTAGAATGAATTTGAAATCTTATTACTTGGAGAACTATCCTTCTTTCTAGGTCTTCAAATATGTCAAAGAAACCAAGGCATTTTTATTTCTGAAACTGAGTATATCAGACAAATGCTAAAGAAGTTCATAATGGAAGATTGCAAACCAGTCAATACTCCTATGCAAACTAGTTGCAAGTTAAGTAAATATGATGATTCAAAGTCTACAGATCAGAGGAAGTACAACTCAATGATTGGCAACTTACTTTATGTGACAACATCCAGACCATATGTAATGCAGCCAGTTGGATAGGTGGCACGATTTCAGGCAACACCAAAGGAATCACATGTTCTAGCAGTAAAGAGGATATTCATATATATCAAGGGTACATAAGAGTTTGGATTATGGTATCCAAAAGGAAAAGTTCTATCACTTATTTCCTACACAGATGCAGATTGGGTTGGTTACATTGATGATCAAATAAGTACAAGTGGAGCAACGTTCTACTTGGGTGAGTGTTTGGTATCTTGGCTAAGCAAGAAACAATCATCAATGTCATTGTCTACAACATATGTAGAGTATATTTTAACAACATGTTGTACACAATTTATATCGATGAAACAAACTCTAACAGATATACATGCTAAGTATGATGAGCCCATTCCAATATATTGTGATAATACAAGTGCCATCAATATCTCAATGAATCCAATGATTCACTCCAATACGAAGCACATTCCAATCAAGTATCACTTTCTACGAGAACAGGTTGCAGAGAAGAACATCAGAGTTGAATATGTGGGAACAAAATAATAGGTTACATTGTTGGTTATACTTCACTCCTGCTACCATTATTGGGCTGAACCAGGTTCAAATATACTATGGTTTCCAACAACCCCCCCCTAAAACTATCGTCCCTCCTGGTAAGCCAGAAAGAAAAAAAGCGCACAGGATGCGCTATTCAGTCTCACCCGAGATAGTTCTTATGGGTGGTTGCAATGCTCAGGTGTTTGCATCCTGGGAAATGAGCGAGGATATGCGATTAACCTTTGTAGTCTTCATTTATTACTTTAGAATTCAACTTATATGGAATACCCTATCATTCTTGTTCATGCATGTAAAATAATAGATCTATCTAGTCATTCACATGTTTTTTTAACATCTAATTATTCACACCAAAAGATATCCATGACATTCAATCACATAACACATGATCTACCATGGTTCACCCCTCCTAGCCTATGCCCACAAATATTTGGTGGCTCTTCTATTTTATTTTTATGGTTCCATAACTACAACGCCTTGCGCATTATGATTCTCCATCAGAACAGGTTGAGATCTACAATGAGGCGGACTAGATCACACCAAGCTCCTCAGCCTGTGATCTAACCCTTAATATCTTTCTTATTTCCTCTCCCCATCTCAACGACTTACAAGATAGATCAAATTATACAGACATTTGGTCTTCTTAACACATGGTAACAATGACCAACAAAATGACTTCCAACTCCAACCCGAAGAACTCAAATGAACCCCCACCGAACAACCCCCATCCTAGACCTCCTAGGTGCCTATTTATACATGTTTTTGTCTTACTAGCCATTACATCTTCTTAACAAAACCCTAACCCTATCATGGCTAGGTATCCTTGCATGGACGCCTCATATGCTTTCCTCTCCTGCATGGGTCTCTATCTTGCACGTGATTCTTTTTCTGCATGCACGTCTTCCTTACACGTGCTACTTCTTCTGCATGCACATCCACCTCCCACATCATGCTTTTCCCTCAAAACTAGTCCTGCACCCAACATTCCCCCAACACTGACATCGTGACTCATCTCGAGTCACTGCCTAAATCCAGTGTCTGTCACTTCTTGTGCCAGCTCTTTGTACATATCTATTATCCGTTGGAACTACTCCTAATCCTGGATGCTCTTTGATGACATGGCTTCGACCACTTGCACAATGACTAGTGGTCGTAATATATCGTCCCCCTCCAAGCCTATCTATTCGAGGCATACTTTCGCTACATCGATTTCCACGACCAATTGTTCTGCCTTTTCTTGTAGGGGCTCCAACTGAGCCTACCATGTGATATTTTGTTCCTACACCACTTTTTCTTCTGCCTAAAGGTTCTTCATTTCACCCATCACTATCCCTTATTTTACTAGTGCTGTTGTATTTTGTTGTTGCTACTCTATTTTGACCTTTAACTACTCCAATGAAATTTTTACCTCTTGTGTTTTCTCCAAAATTGAAGCTTGATGGTTCTCGACATTCTCCCACATGTCTGAAATTCATTCCTCTACTGTCATGGCTATCAACTCCATGTCATCTTGCATCAATGATTTTTCCATAGGCTTCCTGCGGGCCTTTTCCTTATTTCTAGAACCACTTGGTTTCTCCCTTGTTCTCTTCCTTTAGGCATTTTCCTGTTCATATGCTTCTGGCATCCATGTATCCATGCCAGTATGCTTATCAACTTCCTCATCCATGGATACATCTTGTGCATATGTCTGCACTTCCTCTACACTCACATGTCCTGTTGGTCCTCCTGATGCCTTCTCTGTATCCTATGGACCTCGTTTAGGATCACACTCTGAATTATTTTGCGCTAGTTTTTTTCTGAATTGAGCTGCTTTCCCCCATTATACCTATTGTTGTTTTCTTTTTCTATCTAGCACCATTTCTACATATCTGCTATGCGGGGACTGTTCTACCCCACATATGGATTTGTATTGTTGGTGTTGCTCTTGGAATCTATGGCACTTTCCACTCCTCAAGCTAGTCTTGGACCTCCATGTGGATGTCCTGCATCATCACACAATACTTCAGTTGCAACCACTCCTTGGTTGGGTCCTTCTTTTCCTATAGTCACATGTTGTGACGTGATGCCCGAAAATTCTCTATCTGTCCATACTCCTAGACAGTTTCTGGTGAGATCCTTCATGTATCTACCAAGTTGTTTTGGATCTTTGTTAAGTACTGAGCGAACATGTCATTGTTAAATTTATTTACCTTGGGATCTGTTGTGCTTCGCAACGACGCGTATCATGTTGCGCCACATTTTCTTGTCCTTGGTAGGAACATCGTGTATGTAGGCTCGTTCCACCCCATAAGTGAAATGAGGACAAGTAACCATGAGTAGTGGAACTCAGTGCCCCAATATTTTGTGTCCTTGTATTCTTCAAGGAACAAGTTAAGTAGTTAAGGGTCCCAACTCATTGAGCTCCCCTTTGTGCATTACGCTGCAACTGCTACTACTCCTGTGGGCACTTCTTCTTTTCGGCACTTGCGCATTAATTTGCAACCGAGCAATCTGGTTGCAAATCATGTCGTACGATCATTGATGTCATTGATCCTGATACCTCTGTTACCCCTCTCTGCGCCATAATTTTATTTGATCTCATATGAGATGGCTTTATCCTTAGTCTTGTCTTCTAGGTAATGCTTCGGCTTCTCCCCATCTGTGGGTATCCCTGTAATTTATGCGATGAGGTCAATGTTAATCAACACTGGCCTATCCATCCATAATATGCCTCTGTGTTCCCTCGCTAGCAACTGTTTAACACATCCGTTTATTTTTTTCCCACACTCGAAGTGTGGCATGTCTAATAATTTCATGATGTTGGTGTTGTACATGCCTAGGATCCACTCTGCAAGATCCAACAGTGGTGCACCTGATGGGCCCTCTCCCCTACTCTCTAGATATCTCTGCACTGCAAAATATGGGAGCTTTGTGGCATCAAATACATCATGGTCAGATTATTTAAGGCTATCGACTCATCCTACCATGTTATCCTTGATCTTTACTTTGTTGGGAAATTTCAACATTACTATACCTAGTTCTGCCTGTGTGCATTGTAAGCCCTGCACACTGCATTTTTTCTTAGCTTATTTTTCCCTTATGGGGATGATACGCCACCCTCTTGCTCTGTTTAATGCTTTGGTTCCAGATCTAGGCCCTACTACATGGAATCCATGGTTGATTATGCTTCCTTCACCCTTTTCCCCTGAACGCATCGGATTCTATCTGTTCGACGTCCTCTACCGGCTGCTCAGGATCCTGTGCAGGTTCATTCTCCTTCTCCACATGTAATGTGGTTTGATCATACTCCAGTGTGTGGATTTTGTCCATGTCCACCACTATGGGAATATCACTAGTTTTGGTTTGTGGTACCCATGTGCTACTTCGTTTGTTTCGTCTGGTTCTACTTGGTGCTCGAACCCTCGATGGTGACATGGTGGTGAAATATGAACTACAGGCTCTCAACTCGACATATGGTAGCACAAATTCACACGCTATCGCTCTTCTTATCGGCTTGACGTTTTCTCCTTAGAAAATAACACAATGGATCAGTTTCCCCCCTCTTTCCGACTTTATAGTGGGATGGGGAAGTGATAGTTGTTTCGCACTGATAATTGTCACTTTTTCACTTTTTGGTGTGTTTCTTGTGCACTAAACCTTTCTACTCGTTAAATTCTCTTTTGAACGTCACGTTTTTGAACCCTGTTTTTCTTACAGTGCCCTATTTTTTCTACCCAGTTCTATTCTGTCAAGGCCTTCCATGTGCGCTGAATTATTTTTATTTTTATCCTTTTTACTTTTACGGATTTTTTTTTCTCTCATTTTCTCTCCCTTACTTCTACTATAATACACTGTATACATATTTTCTTACTGCGTGGCACCTGCTAAGCAGTAGGAGGTCGACTGTCCCTATATAGTTTCATTCGACTCCCATTGATCATTCCTCTGAGTTTTGTACCTCCTAAATATTTCAACTGTACAACTCCCCCATCTGTGACAGTCTTTACTTCATATGGTCCCAACCAATGAATTTTGAATTTTCTTGGGTGCTGAAGAAATTTATTGTCATACACCAAGACTAGGTCTCCCTCCTTAAAACTCTTCCTTTTAATATGTTTTTCATGCCAATATTTGTCCCTCTCTTTCTGTACTTCCTGGTGAAATCTTGCTAGAATCTTAACTTCTTCCGGCACCATCAGCTGACTTAGCCTTTCTTGTAATGTGTCTCATTCTGTCATGTTGGTGATTGCTGCTACGCGCAAACTAGGTACCAAAAATTCTAATGGAACAACTTCTTCTTGTCCATACACCAACTTGAATGGTGTGTTCCCTGTCAGCTTTTAGCATGTAGTGTTGTATGCCCATAATACCGTTGGTATCTTCAAGTCCCAATGTTCCTTGTTGACATTACAGATCTTTGTCAATGCATTCTCTAGGATCTTATTAAAGGCTTCCACTGTTCCATTTTCTTGAGGGTGATATGGTTTACTCTTTTGATGATAGACTTCAAACTCCTCAGTCATAACATTGATAGTACTATTGATGAAGTGAGTTCCTTGGTCACTCATCAAAATCCTTAGGCATACAAATCTAGTGATCACTTGATAAAACATGAAGTGTATTGTTGTCTCTGCGCTACAATATTTTACTGGTGTTGCTTCTGCCCATCCCATTAAGTACTATGTCGCAGTAATGATATACCTTTCTCCTGACCTCTTTACTGGTGGATTAATTGGTCCCATAAAATCTATTTCCCATTTGTCGAATACTTGCAAGGTTATGTGTGGTCTCAGGGGCATCTCATCCTGTCTATTAGGTTTTCCAATCCTCTGACATACATCACATCTCTGGCAGTATTTCTTTGCATCTTCGTGAATGGTCAACCACCATAGTCCTGCGTGCAATACCTTATGTGCAGTAGCTTTTCCTTCATAATTTCCTCCAGCTATTCCCTCATGGGCCTCTGCTAGAATCCTAGGCCTCTCATGTTCTAGTACACATCTTCTCAAAATGCAGTCTACACCCATATTGTATAAGTTTCATGAAATCAATTGATAATCTGTAGCTTTGACTACCAGATTTTTCTTATGTGCAGTGTTGAATTATTGTGGCGTAGTCCTTGTACTCAAGTATTGAATTTTGTCAGCAAAATATTCATCAGCTACTTGGACTGCAAATAAATGTGCATCAAGGAAGTTTTCCTCTAAATTCATAGGTTCCTCTCCATTGGTGATCCTTGAAAGGTGATCAGGTTCTGCATTCAACTTCCTTGGTTTGACTATTACTTCAAATTCAAATTCCTGGAACATTAATAACCATCTGCAAATTATCCCCCCAACACTATCTTATTGACTAGGTATTTGAGGGTAGAATGATCTGTGAACATTTTAAAGTGTTTCCCAAGTATACAGTGTTTGAACTTCTGCAATGCATATACTATTGATAATCCTTCTCTTTCTGTAGTATTGTAGTTCTACTCTGACGCTAACAATTTTCTGCTTGCAAATGCTATAGGATGGTCTAATTCTCTCGCTCCTTGTTGTGCCATAATTTCTCCAAGTGTTATGGTTGATGCATCTACATGCACATGAAATTTATTTTCCCAATCTGGGAATAATAGTACCAGTGTTGTTACCATCTTCTCTTTTAGAGTGTCCAATCCTCGTTGATAGTCCTCATTCCACTGAAATTTACTATCTTTCCTCAACAGTTTCTCCATCGGTGCAGTGATCTGTGCATACCCTTTTATGAATTTCCTAAGTACCCTGTGTGTCCCAATGTTTCTCTCAACTAACATACTAGTTTTGGTGGTGGTAAATTGAGAATCACTGCAATCTTGGTAGGATCTACTAGAAAGCCTTTTTTTCACACTATATGGCCCAATAGTATCCCAAAAGGTGTCCCAAAGATGCACTTCTTGATATTTAATGATATTTGACACTGCCTGCATCTTTCCAACATTAGCCTTAATATCTCTACATGATATTTCAACAGATTGTAGACTGTCCAATCATCCAAATATACTTCTAAAAACTGATGGATGAATTCTTTGAATGCAACTATGACTACTCTTGAGAATATTGTTGGTACATTCTTTAGTCCAAAAGGCATGACTATGTACTAGTAGGATCCCCATTATGTGGAAAACATGGTCTTGTACATGTCTTCTGGGGCTATCTTGATCTGATGGTAGCCTAAGAATCCATCTGTAAATGAGTATGTTTCTTGGCCTCCTACATTCTCTAATACCTCATCTATGAAAGGGGTGGGGAAAGGGTCATGTAGGCAAGCATCATTCAATTTCCTAAGATCTACACAGATCCTTATCCCTCCCTACTTCTTCTCCTGAACTACCATAGGGCTTACCCATTCAGATTCCTCCACTGGTTCTATGATTCCAACCTCCAACATTTTGTCAATTTCTTCTTTTACTTTTTTCTTGTATATTGGGGTCAATATATATAGTTGTTGTCTGGCTCATCTAGCCTCAGGTTTGAGAGGTATATTCATCTCTCCTATCTCTCCTTCTATGCCTTTAATCTATGTAAAGGTTGTTTGGAATAGGTCACTGTACTCGTGTAACAACTCTATTATTATTTCTATTGTTTGTTCATCCTAGTAATCTCCAATGCTGGCCATTTTGGGATTATCATTTGTCCCAATATTTACTTTCTTCACCTTCATTGGTACAACAAATACTTATGATTCAAGAGATGGACCTTCCACCTCCCTTTCTCCTTCAATTTATGTAATTTGAATTTTGTGTGGGTCATCTTCATCTAGTGCTTCTTCCTGCACATGGTAGCATGACAATAGTTCTTTCATTGTCTGTCTGTTATGTTGTTGATACTCTGTTAAAATTTCAACCTCTGGTTCTTGAATTTATATTTCCCCTCTAATTTGTTTGATTGATGAATCCATGTTGGGTTTCTCATGTTAAAATGAGAAAGTGACTATAAAATTCAGTTGTAATGTTGTCCATTCTGCGGTGCCTCTGTGCAATTCCTGGGCTACATACCAGTTTGTTGGAACTCCTTCCAATGTGTGAATAAAGTGGTGAGGCCATTCTTCTAGTGGTTTCACTCTCCATAGTGTTTTGTACTTCTCCAAAAAAAATTCTAGTGCCCCCTATCCTTCATATCTTTTCAATTGATTGCTTCCTTATTCTACGCGAAATGTTATGTGCAGTAATCTCTTATATTGGTACTAGTCCTTGACTGTCCCTTTGTGTGCACCCCACCATATTGCAAGTGTTTACTTGAGTGCTATATCTAGATCTAAGAGCCTATGATTTTCTAACACTTCATCTTCATATCTTGTTAGGAATTCTTCTAAGTCATTCACCCCATGAAAGATGGGAGGTTCTCTTATCTCTGTACCTACCCATCTTACTGTGTGGTCTATTCTTGTGCACCTTCTTGTGGAGACTTTATGTAATCTCTGCTACCAATTCTCCAACCCTGTATCTGATTCTAACGCGCATGACGTGATACTTCTCCAACTGAGTACCCCATTTGTAGTTGGATTCACATAATATTCTTCTCGTGCGGTGGTTCTATATAACTAGTTAATTTCCTCTAGGTCTAAACAAGTGGGTTCTACAAACCTTTCTCCTTCTGATGGATCTAGTGGTGCAACGAATCTGTACTCTCCTGACTTGAATTACATCTTCCTCATCTTCAGATTGATTATGGCCTAATTTTCAAATGCCCAATCCAATCCAAGAAATGTTGGATAAGGTGTTATTCCATCCACTATTTCTATCACTTTGAAATAGGCTTTAGTGCACACTCCATCCAGATCTATTGTCACACCTTTAGCCTCCCAATTGGTAGAACCATGTGTTGATTTGCTAGTTTCAACTGCACAAGTGAATATCTTGATGTGGGCTCTCCCATACATTTCCATGTCTTCTTGGGTAGTACATTCACTTCAGAGCCTAAATCCAGTATAATATCCCCCATGTTGAAATATCCAATGT
>WSFP011479422.1:0-16418 GCA_009831015.1 Picea engelmannii
CTAGTCTCCTATATATACCAAGGAGACATTTTCATTTGGAATCATCTTGTACTTGAACATTTAAGTGGGGTAAAAGGAGGTTGCCCCCTCAAAGAGGCTTATTATCTGAAATTATCTCTTTTTCAAGGCGTTGAGTACTTTTTATGAGGTTTATCTATGCTATATTGACATTTGGTTCTTAACAGTGTAAATGTGGGCCACTTATGTCGGGCGGGGAGACAATTGTTCCCCATTCCATGACAATGATATCACATCGTGTCTTGGGTGGTTTCCCAATAGTTTTTCACGACGCGGTCCCAATAAAATAGCTCCATGTGTCCATGATGGTTTACCACTTTGCGTCGTGCAAGGGATGATAACCCTTGTGCCAGTTGACAATGAAAAATGAATTATAAACCATAGATCGGATCCATCATTGATTGTGCCACACCTTATGCACAAATATCTTGGTTTCTAGTGCTTAGTCACTTGGTTATACTTAGGCACCTACTCCACCCATCGATCCTTGATCTATTAGCCACCCTTCTCTTATGTTAAGTGAACCCAATGCTTGATTAATGCATCCCTCATATACATTTAGGTGCTTCCAAACACTAATTCACCTACGCAATGGGTACTATGTCCAATTCCACTTCATCGATAAAATAAACACCTATATCAAATTTAATCTTACACTGTTTCATTACCTTTATCTCTTATGTTAAGCACTGGGACACCTTCACTTTACCCTACAAATATATTCTTCTTTGACTCATACCCGGTGATATCCTTATTTCAAATCCAACTTAGTGAAGTACTTGGAATGCTGCAGCTAGCCTGGCAAATCATCAATCCTAGGCAAATGGTATCGATTCTTCAGTGTAATCTTGTTCGATGCCCTGTAATCGATACACATTCTCCAAGTCCCATCCTTATTGAGAAGAATTTTTATGGGTGACCCACAAGATGAGGTACTTGGTCCAATCACACCCTACTCCAACAACCACCACAAATACTTCTTTACTTCATTTTATTCTATAATGGACTGTCTATATAGCCTAATATTCGACAAGGGAGAGTTTTGCAATAATTGTATTTCGTGCCCCACTTCACTCTTAGGTGGTATCTCTCCAATTCATGTTTTTTATCCTTAGTACACCCTTCTAAGGAAGTCTTTACTTTTAATGACTCTTCACCATACCGAATTTCCATTAGAAAAAGTAAAGCATATTTCTTACTAGAAATAATCAATTTCTTGGCTTGGTTGGAACTTACTAGTATGATCTTTGACTTGCCTTTATGCACGTTGATGATGTAGGACTTACCATCCTTGATCAGTCGGTATTGGTTGTCTCTCCACGTGAATATTGTGTCCCTCATATAAATTTAGGGGCTTCCAAACACTACTCCACATATGTCAATGGATACTACGTCCAATTCCACTTCATCAATAAAATAAACACTTATAACAAATTTGATCTGACATTGTTTCATTACCTTTATCCCTGCATCCTTGTTTACCCATACCAATGAATATGGGCTAGGATGATTGTGAACCTCCAATCAAATCTTGTTGACCAGATCTGTGGCTATGAGATTAGATTGTCAATCAGAGTAAAAAATAGCGTCTATCTTGGTCTTCTTGACCTAAATCTTAACGTGGAAGAGTTTGGTCATCTCCTTCTCTTCCCGGTGATGAAGGATAATAAGATTCACCTCCTTCTTCATTGATGTGCAGATAATATTCTCATCCACATTTGAGCTAATTTCAACTTGACTGCTCAAATTTTTGGCTAGAAGTTTCTTTTTCTTTGCTTCCTTGTTGTGGTTCTTCGGGTTCAACTCTAGATGTAGTTTCCAACACTTTTCCTCAGTGTGACCATCAACATTGGAATTATTTCTAGGATCTTTGCACTGATGTGCAATTCCATTCATCTTCTTATCCTCCCCCCCTTTCCACTTCTCCTCCTCCTCCTTGGAATATTCTTTGTGCTCTTTTTTCTTGGAATCGCTTGGTTTCCCTTTCTTGTGGCCTATGTTTTCTAAATACTGTGCCTGTACACATGCCTCGTCCATTGTCCTTGGCTTGGAAAACATCATTTGATTTCATAGATGACTATGTAGACCTCCCAGATACTTAAGGATTACATGTAGGCTTTTGGGAGAGATACCCAACGTGATGGCCATCTTCCTGAACTCGGTGGTGTAGTCCTGGACACTCTACCTCTGACTTTTCTTGAAGTAATTCCAACGGATCCATTAGTCCTCTACATACCCAATAAGATAGAACTGAGACTTAATAAGGGTTTTGAAATCACCCCACTTAGTTACTGGTGGATCACCCTCCAATCTAAGTGTCCATGTGTGACTTTCCCATTATGTTAGAGCATGACACTCTAAATTTAGTCTAGAAAATGATATCTTTTGCTCCTCATCTATATGGTGAATGCTAAAATAAAATTCTAGTTGTTGCAACCAATGATTTGGTTTTAATGCATAGATATCACCTTGTCATGGATTTATGTCCACTTCCACTTCCATATTGAATAGGGACCATGAAGGATTTATGGAATTAGAACTCAAATACTCTTTCTCGATTTCTTTCTGTGACTCTTTTTCTGGGTCTTCATTATCTCCCAATTTCTTGTCTGATCTAATCTCTTAGTTCAAGCCTCCCACTTCTCCAAACAGTTTTATCTTTCTGGATAGAGTCTTCATGAGGAGGGACATATTGCAAGATATGTCAACAAATTTCTCTTCCATCTTTACAAATCTCTCCTCTACCAGATCTCGAGGGTTGTTATGAATAGACTCGTTAGCCATGACCAGGGTTCTACGAATTCCTTCTTAAGCCGATTTATAGATCCCTACAACTTTCCACAAAACCCTAAAAAAAATACTCTGATACCAATATGATCTATTAACTATCATGGATATTCCACTAGAACAATTCGTCACAATAGATCTAATAAACAAAGTTGAAATCTACAACATGAAGGTTAAATTCCTTTAGATTCGAAAATATTTAGCTATTGATTTTTTTCTTATGCATTAAATAGATAAAATGTGGAAAATAGAGAACAATAAAATAAAATCACACACCATCCACAAAATAACACATATATTTTCTCTAGGAAATCCTTATGGGAGAAAACCCAGCTAGAAGGTGAGGTCGTTATGCTCTCTTTTCTCTGGTATATAAATAATGCAAGTACAAACGAGAAGGTTCTCTCTATGGAGTTACCTAAGACCTATTGCCTGTTAGGATGCTACTATACATTAACCCCCTCTATTATGCTCTCTAATTTTCCTAGTCCCATATGTTCCGCTTTGCTATCGAACAAAATAAAATAACATAGAATGGAACCCCCCCTCTTCCTAGCAGTTTAATATTTAAAATAGCCCAATAGCCATATATGGGTAGGGTTTTGACTTCCTAAACCCTCAATTGTGATAGGGTTTTGGACCTTCTATAATATTCTTGAAATTCCATGTGTGGCTAGCCTCATATGTGTGAAGACATCATCTTCTCATACTATGGTGATCAACACAATAGATCAACTTTTGAGAGTAATAAATTTCACATATGGACTCCGATTGGGGTGATTCTCACACCGTTGGAAAGGTCTTGGTTTGTAGAACACTTTTAGTTCCTTTTAGTTGTTTTTTCACCAAAAAATGACACTTGATGCCTCAAAGTGGATCTGGAAGTTTTCAAACCATAATTTTCTAAATTGGGACTTGCCATTAAAATGACACTGTAAGATAATTCCTCCAATTCTTTCCACTCATAAAGAATCAAGATGGGTGAAAAATAATATAATGATCCAATTCAAATCATGATTACACTACATGAAAACTCTTGTATCTAAATTACACGTGCCTTTTTCCATCAAGGAACTCTAGGGTATGGTAGGCTTAATTGAGACATGTGTAAGTAGATTATGAGCAAGGGAATGCCAAGCTTAAACTAACCATCCTAACCATTCCCAAAATTGTGCTTGTCAAGGTTTTCATGTTATATTTTATGTATTTGAGCCCATACAACCCCAATGTTGCAACCAATGGATTTGATACCAATTTCTACTGTACCTTTTGTACAAACATCAAATTGGGGTTTACTATCTCATAAATCAATGGAGAAAGTGGTATGTAAAAAAGTTCCTCATGATAAGACCATTTTCAAAACCCTTACTCATAAATATAATGACATATTTTGGAATTATTTTAGTATTAAAATCAAATGTCTCTGTGAGAACTCTCTAGTCAACATAGGTCAAGTTTTAATATTTTCCAATCAATTAAAAACTAGAATTCAACATGCACCGCATAAAAAAATTTCAATATGATAATATCTATGTACTAATGGAAATCCAAATCATCATAAGAATAATCATTTATTTCACATAAATAATCCATCTCTTAGTTTCATCAAATATACATGGCACAATAATCACATAAAATTCCCCTGGTGGAGGGCTTATTCACTTTCAAGCAAGACAATTCCAAGTATTGAGGTTTAATGTCTTCAATATCATGCCTTTAATGTCATATTCATTGATTATATTTAAGAATCAATAATCATTAGGGTTCTTATAAACCTAAGAGAATAATGCATTACCCAACAAGCTTCTTGATGCATCATTCAAATATGCACAGTTACATAACATGTCATAAAACCTTTACGAGGTAAGAAAAACTAGTCTCAAAACAAAATCAGGATATAAACCATCACATGACAGATGTAAACACCTTACATCATCATTTAATATCATTCACATTAGTTACAAAACAATCTATGAACAAAACACAGGTTGTAAGGGTATGGGAAAAATGACTCATTTCTTTCTTCAAGAGACCAATGTACGTAAGAAATATAAGGTAAATTCATTCAATACATTCATTAAACATGATAATACTTATTTACAAAAGTTATTCATCAACCCTTATAGATATTACCCTTCTAGGCCATCATTTCCACCCTTTAAACTCAAAATTTCACTAGAAGGAATCAAAACAAGCCACTACAAGACATGCTCACTAGTCTTCCAAGGGGAGATAATGTAATACCCCAAGACCAAGCCCCAGTTGAAACTGCAAATATTTTTTATAGGCTGGTGAGCCAGGTTATTATAATTCACAAGGCTTATGTGATGATTAGGCCAAAGAGCCTAGATTCTAAAGTCCAGTGAGCCTATTTTTGTATATGTAAACACTCATATCATTAATATAATACATCATTGCGTGTAGAAAAACCACGATAAAAGAGTATGAGGGAATAAACTCCACTAGGAAGGGAAAGGGAGGGCTAAAAGCCTAGGAAAGGGGCTAATCTAGATGTCTTATTTCTAGAGGAATATTATAATATTATTCCTAAAGACTATTGTGAGGATAATTATTTTATCATAAGTTCTTATGGGAAAGAGAATGAATCCCAAGTGGAAAGAAACGAGCCCCTTGAGAGCCATGTGTCATCAAGGGCACATGAAAATAAGTGTGGGGAAAATTAGTCCATTTGGGACAGATTGAGCCATTCACGCCATCAACTTTACCTCTAGAGCCTACATGCACTCCTTCAGCTACCCCGTACATTTCCAGTTATCAACCGTATCTCGTACCTTCCTGGGAGGTACAAAGCACTTGTACCACCTAAGAAAATGTTGTAACTTTATGTTATGAGACATGCCTATACCAAACCCAAAGGATTTTGTTTTTACCATCAGCTATTCAGTACCTGAATTATTTTGATGTCTTAACTGAACATTGTTTCTTTCTTCACTATTACATGTAACTGGTTGACTTAAGCATTGAACTGAAGAAACGGTTTTTTATGCCCGTGGGATTGAAGAGGTGCATTTTCAAGCCCGTGGATTGAAGAGGCGGGCTTTCAAGCCCATGAACAACTCTCTCAAGGTGAGATAATTTCTAGGGAAGTGATTTCCCGAGGGATCCCAATTGCAACTACAATGCTCTGAGACTTCCTGTTCGGCATGTTGTTGAAGCCCTGGAAGGGAAGTGGGGCAACCGAAGGATTGCTGAGTAGATAAGAGGCACATTTCTTGGGGTAGGACATGCATGTGGGGAATGAGATAATGTAGGCTGATAGTTTGAGTTGGCTCCTGGGACGAAATCCTTCCTGTTGTCGGTTTTGTCTTAGCCTAGCTAGGAATCCCTTTACCTGGGTGGATTTTAGTCCTAGCTTGGAGGTGACCCACTACTGAGAGTTCTGAGCAGCATGGTCTATAAAATATAAGTATCAATTGTATGTTAATTTACATGTTGTGCATTTATACATGTGTTTATGTTTATGGGTTTTTCATGTGTATGCTGCATGTATATTTTTACTGTTATTTATGCATGAATCTATGTATTTGTAGAATATGTTTGTCTTCTTAAGTTATATATATATACACAAACATATACAGATGAAATTATGGTTTTTATGAAGTAGCATGAGCCAGCCTAGGTGGTCAGGTATGTTACAATATATTCAGTTCCACAAGAGTTTCTATGTGGCATAGCGTAGTAGTCTAAGGTTGGGTATGTTACAATTTCATATCAGAGCTCTAGTTTCCAACAATGAGCCTGGATGGGATGAGCAAGTTGATTTAATCACTTGTGTGGAATTGGGGAAAAGCCCCAATTTCTGTTGTTAAAATTCTTGGAAAAATATGAAGAAATCGACCAAGTGGTGAAAATTTCACAATTTAATACTTGTTCAGGCAAACTCCAACCTAAGATGGGTCGAATTTGAGGCGCAAGGAGTGCTCATGTGATTTATTAAGTTCCCAAAATAAGAGAAATATCCTTGTGAGAAGGTGAATAGATAAGATCTATTCGGGAGGGGACCGAATCCTTCACAACCTTCAGATCAGGAAAAGGAGCACGACAATTAACCCTCAAAGTCCTTTAGACTTCGTTGCTTCAACAATTTTTAAGTCTTTGAAAAAAAGGAGATAAAATCATTGAAGCCCCGAAGTCCTGGAGTGAATCTATGTCGTAGATCACTGGGAGGAGTACTTGACCATTGGATTTGGCCAAGGACAAATATGGGCCATTGGATCAAGAATAGATCATGAGGTGAGGCACAATGGAGAAGATCAGATCCCAAACGTCAGATATGCGCACGAGCAAGTGTGAGACGTATATCTCATGGATGTTTAGAGGTTCGACACTCTGGAAGAAGCAAGTCCTTAATATTCCGGGAAGAAAACCTCTCAAATTCCCGAACTCCGGAGTAAATATAAATTGTTCGTGTTTGGGGACATGTGTACGCAGATTAGCGATTATTCGCTAATTCAAAGTTCGATGAATTTGTAGTGTTTTTTTGAGAGTTCCTGAAGCTCTGAAGATGCAAAGTATAGGAGTAAATCATGACCGTCCATTTTCTAGGACACATGTTTGCAGATTATCAAGTATTCGACATCCAGGAGGATTATGGGCAAAAGGTTTTGTTATCATTCCAAGAGTCACTCTAGGTTGCAAATCAAGTGAGCTTGGTAACTTAATCAAATGTGTAAATAAGGGTATAAATTGGATCAAATTGAATTACTTGATATGATCTCACTCACTCCAGACACATATGAATACACTCAGACAGATACGGCTTTCAACTATACTTGTTCAGAAGGTTTATATAAATATGTAAATGATGAAGAATACTTATTATACCAGCAGAAACATACATACAAAATCATACATGAATGGCCAACTATAATAGGTAAGAGTACTTTTAATTCTAGTTTATCAATGCAAAGATAAGATGACAGTTATCATTCATTGGATAAACATGGAAAACATGAATATAATATTCACCCACATGTACATAAAATAAATAAGATGAAGGTCTAAATATCTACAACAAAAGAAACTTGTATTCCAATATGTACTCAAAAAGGTATTTCAAACAAAAGCTAAGTCAAGTCTCCAAAGTCGAACCTTTTACAATGATGCCTCAATGGGCTTAAATAGCCTTTTACAAATTAGTTTAATGATCCCCAAAAGATGGATATGAATGCTACTTGTCAAACAAAATCTAGTCTAATCACAAGAAGGTAGGATACTATCCTATTTTTAAGGGATATGTATCCTATCCTAATTCCAAGTCTTTAACTCCACCTGAGATTCCTCGTGGCTGTAGAATTCCTTCACCACCTTTATCTAACACCTGGAGCAATGAATCACTCATTGAATTATGAAAATCGGATCAAAGTTGACCAAATCTCTTCCACGCACAAATATGGAGAGTTGGTAGAAGAATACAAAGGAAAAAGCCAATTTGCACTACCAACTGGCCGTAGAAGACAATTTTGAGATAAATGTATGAAAATATGACTTAGGAAGCGTATCAGAGGCTGAGAATGGTCTCTGGAATTGCTTCTTGGAAGATGAATACCCTGCATCCTGAAGAGAACCATTTTCCATACTTTCACTGTAAACATATCCCTCTTTGTGATATGTATTTCTTATGTATTTAGCACTTGCTAGGGTTTTTGATGTTCAACACAAACTAATAAAAAGGTTCCTCTATGTTGCTACCATATGCATCTTCCTCTGGAATCAAATCATACATCACTAAAGAACCAAAACATAGTATATCTTCATTGTAGGTTGTTGTATACCAAAACCCTAATGGGATAACTGTATCATACTGTATGTACTTGTGAGGGCTATGAACCTATCATATACATGAACTTCCCTGTGAATAACTTAGAATTATGATCTCCAAAACTTCAATCAACTTGCCTCTTTCTTCATTAGGTTCATCATATGAAAAACACAAAATTACTGTTCATTTTGTTCAAGGAAAAGACGTGGACAATAAACCTTATCAATATCCAAAATTTGAGCACAAAACCTTTATTATACCTCAGTCACTTATCTTTATTGGGAAGGATGGATGAAGAGGTTTCTCTTAGGAAAATTGCCAGGTTCTTCTTACTACACATGTTCTTAGCCAAATATACATCCTCAGAAATATTTCTACTGTATAATCTCAAGCTGATATTTTGCTTGTACATGTTTGTCAGCTTCTTTGAATCATGTTTTTCCTGATGTTCCTCTTGAGATGATTACACTCCCCTGCTAGTTCATCTATTTGACTTGAAATTTGTCTGCTGAGTGTAACATTCTCTTGATGTAGTTTCTGATTCTTCTCCTAAACTTCTTTGAGTTGTCTGTCTGCATCCTTGAGTAATTGAGCCTAGTTAGTTTTAGGTCCTTGATCTGTCTCTGGAGCTGGCTCTGGTGGAGATTCACTTAATTGGAATATGGCCTCAAGTGATTCCTTTTCAAGAGGAGAAAATTTCAATCTTGATAACCTAGTTCTAGGCTTGATAACTTCAGTGCTTTGATGAGATTCCTTTTCTAGTACAAGTTTTCTCCTGGATGACCTTATGAGGGCTGGTGTACCAATTTTATCTTGTACATTCTGGGGATTATCTTCAATTTCCATTTGAGGAATCTCCATAGGAGTCTCTAGTTTTTATTTAATAACTAGCTCTTTAGCCTTTCCTTTTCTCTTATCTCTTTTATACACTTGGAAAGGTGAAGGTTCTTTAGGAATGGGGTCTTGACAGGACTGCGGTACTTCATATAAGGGAGAAAAGGGAGCAGAGGACTGTGAAACTTCTGATGAGGGAGCAAAGGAAGATATTACAATGTTCTTCCTAGGAGTATTGAATTTTGAAGGAGAAATAGGTAGGTCAATTTGGTAATTATATACAAACAAGAAAGTGAACCAATCCTTCCATTCCTTCTTCAACTGTTCAATGACTATGAGTTTGATTAAGTCATGGTGAAAAATGGATTTTTGAAGTTTATCAGGCTCTAGTTGTGCAAATAAAATCATCCTTTGCAAACTCATGAAAATGAAATAAGATAGGTCAATTTCCTTCTTACCAGTGAAGTGGAGCAACAACTTGAAATGATACTGCAAGATCCATCTATACCTCCCTTCACAAGTGAAAAATATTTGAATGATGAAAAAAAACTTGTCATATTCCTCTATCAGCCAATTGCTTGGCTCTCACTTCACCAAATCAGCTCCCCTATGCTCAGTCTTGAGCATATCTTGACACCATTCCTCCTTCTCTAATTTCCTTGCCTTAAACCAAAGTTCTTCTGACCTTGGAATCTTAGTTAATTATTCAATTAAGTATGCTATCAACCGAATATCCAAGGGGCCAAATTGAGTTTTACCTTCCTTTAAATTCTACAAAAAATGTCTTGACACCTCCAGATGATGCCCTTATAGCATTTGAAAAAAACTCCAACATCCCATGTGCTTGAAGGAGTCCACATGGTTAGGGTTTTGTTCGATCAAAGTGGTATCAGTGGGATCAAATATAACCATAGAGCTTGACCTCTTCCTAGGGATGGGATCTTTCCTTGGAGCTATCAGATACATGAATACATGTTGTAAACACTTTTGCACAAAGAAAATTAGAAGAAAAATCTAATAACAAAACAATTTCTTTATTTCTTTGCAAACGTTAGTAGTTTTCCTTTGATGGTGAGCTACAGCTTTAGAAGAGGATCTCAAGACTTTGATGATTATTTAAGAACCTTAAAAAAACTTCTTGATATACCTTCTTCACTTCAAAAGTCTTCAAATTTCAAAATAGATCTTTTCTCACAAGTTGGAAGCGCACCATATAGAAAAATGATGAGTTGCACTGACAACATTTGCTGAGTTGGTAGCATTTCACGTACAAAAGTGACCAAATGCGCTACAAACTCATCATCATGGTGAATAATGATATAAAAAGGTCAGGTCATGAATTGAAAGTGATGATGGATCGTTAAGGACCAAAACCGACTCTTTATAATCCCTGACTCACTTTTAGTATGTAAATGACTTGAATTTAGCAATAAAACTTAGGAAAATGACCTTAATGACCACTTAGTCACCTATCAACATCATTTTACATGACCAAGAATTGATGACTGGACTCAATGAAGGACAAACCATGCTGAATGACTACGGAAAACAAAGACTAAAAAAACTACCTAAGGGTTAGATAAAAAGAAGTTTTATTGGGAGATAGCATCTGGCTCTAATTGGGGATGGAAACCTCCCTGTGAGGTTCCAAGAACTCATAATACCAGTTGTTGTTCCTATCACCTACAAAACTTATAAAAAAAAAATTGAACATGTTGTTCCATTTGAATGGAGTTATTTCTGAAACCAAACTAAAAAAAACAAAGCAATGATATTTACAATGGAGAAGGCTTGAAAATCCTTAATAGAAATAGGTCTTGAGAAAACACCCATTGACTGGGACACCAGATACTTCATTACCTTCCATATTCTGTAAGAGGAATGTATTTCTCTTCAACACTTGAGAGATGATGAAAGGACCAATCCACAAAGTGTCAAATTTCCCATGCTTCTGCTTATCCTGTCTTTAAGAATCCCACTTCAAAACAAGATCCCTTATTTGGAAAATATATTCTTTAGCCTTCTTGTTAAATCTCTATTTCATCTTCTTCTGATGTAACTTTGTCTTCTCAATTAACTGCTCCCTTACCTACTGAAGTTCAACAAGATGAAGAATCCTCCTAACCAAATCATTTGGTTCCCCTTATACTTCTTGGAAAAACTTTGTAACAAGTAACGAAAGTTGGATAGGGAAAATGGCTTCAGTTCCATACACTAACTTGAATGGAGAAGTACCAATGGACTTCTTATTTATAACTCTATAATCCCATAGTGCAAATTTTAACCTAGAATCCCAACTCCTTTCATTTTCTTCGAGCAACTTTCTAATAATCCCCACTAGGATTTTGTTTTCCGATTCAACAAGGCCATTGCCTTGAAGATAGTAGGAAGTTGAATGAACGATCTGAATACCCATGTCACCACATAAATTCACCAAAACATCAACTTTAAAAGCAACTGCATTATCAGTAACGAGTTTCTTGGGGCAGCCAAATCTAGCAAAAATATGATCATTCAAAAAATTTATGGTTACAGAATGAGTGGCATTCCTGGTAGGAATAGCCTCAATCCATTTTGTAAAGTAATCAGTTTCTACTAGAATCCACCTAGGTTTTCCACTTAAAGATGGATGTATCTCTCCAATGAAGTCCAACCCCCATTGTTGGAAGGGTCCTGTGACTACAATAGGCTTCAATGGGAGAGATTTTAGTTGTTGTTTTCTAGTGAACCTTTGGCACTTGTCGCATGTCTTTACATAAGAGAAAACATCTGTAAATAAACATGGCCAATAGTAATGAGCTGGGCTGTGGTTTTCCAGTAGTGATGGACACCACAATTGATGCTATGAAATTGATGCATAACCTGAACTGATTCTTCTTTATCAAGGCACATCAACAACATCCCAGAGGGGTCTTTCAAATATAGCATATTTTCATTGATAAAAAACTTGATTGCCTTGAGTTTTAGTGCTCTTACTTGTGTTTGATCATCTCTGGAGGAGATGCAAGGTTCTGCAAAACATAAACTATGTAGTTGTACCATTCACAAGAAGACAAATGGGCTAAAAATGGCTGATCATGATTGTACTTTTCAACTAAGATTTCAGATTGTGCATGCTCTGCATTTAATCCAATGAAATTAATACCCAACAACTCACAATTATCTTCAACAATAAGTTTTTCCAAACCTTGACCCTTTACCAATTTGGTTGGCTTAATATCAATGTCAAACTCAATGAGTTTAGCAATCCACTTGGCTCTTTTCCCATCTACTTCTAGTTTTATAAGTACATCTATGACTGAGCTAGATGGTACATAAGCTATAACTTTTGCATGCAAGATATAGATTCTAAAATCCTTAAGTGACCTGATCAAAGCATAAGCTTGTTTTTTAATAGAATCATACTTTACCTCAACATATCTTAATGTATTTCTAAAGAATGCTACTCATTGTTCCTTCTCTTGATCATTTCTCTAAAGTAACACTGCTGCAATTGTGTCATTAGATGCAAATGAAAAGATGTAGAAATCTTTACAATAGTCTGGGTTTATCAAAGTAGGAGCTGACATTAGAGCTTTCTTAATAGCTTCAAAATAACCCCTTGCTTCATCATTCCATTTAAATTATGAATCCTTCCTTAGCATACCAGTGAAGTGTCTAATCAATTCTGCAAAATTAGGAATAAATATCCTAATTAAGTTAATCTTTCCAAGAAATGATTGAATGTCTTTCTTAGATCTAGGAGTAGATATATTCTGAATAAATTCGAATCTTGTAGGGTCAATCTTTACTCCTTAAGAAGTAACTATGTGCCCCACAATATTACCTTCTTTTAATGAAAACTGATACTTCTTTGGATTGAGTGAAATCTCATACCTTCTGCACTTCAAGAATGTCTTCCTCAATTGCTGCAAATGCAATTTATGGTTGTGATAAAATATTGTTAAACCATCCAAATATATCAAAACAAACTTATATTTATCACCTACAAAGGCAATGTCCATGTCCCTTTGAAAGGTGGCCCCAATATTCATAAGCCCGAAGGGAATCTTGGCATACATGAAAGTACCCCAAAGAGTTGCGAAGTCTGTCTTTTCTCTATCATATTGATGTACTGAGATTTGGTTGTATCCTGAAAAAACATCAATAAAAGACATGACACTAGCTCCATACACTCTTTGCAAGATATGCTCCATATTCGACAAAGGGTAGTTATCTTTCTTGGAACACTTGTTCAAGTTCTTGAAGTCAACACACAACCTAATTTCCCCATTCGCTTCCTAACAGGAAATAAATTATCAAACCACTCATAATATCTCAATGGAATGATAATTTGGGCATTCAATAACTTTTTAATTTCCTTTTCCATTATGGGTACAAGAAGAGAGCTAATAGATATTAGCTTTTCCTTGAATGGGGCAGCTTCTTTCTTCAAAGAGATTCTATGCTCAATCATTTGAGTGTCATAGTTTTTTAGGTCACTTTACTCCCATGAAAAAATGTTTGAAAACTCATTCATCAGGCTGCCATAATCAGATCTCTGTTCTGCAGTCAATTGTGTGGACAAATTTATGGTTTTTGGGCTCTAATAATCTCCGAAATTGTACTTAAAGACAACATGGTCTTCTTCTTTCTTATCAAGCTTCAAAGGCACATCGTTTTGGTCAAAGAATTTCTCAAGTGGTACTAATCCTCTTGGGATTTGATTATTAGGGAGATGAATAATATCATGGCGTCCAATTTTGTTTTTCAATCTAGGGTTTTTGACCTTTTCATCGTTTTCATTTTAGTATGTGGAGAGCTGAAAATTCATCTATAACTCCCAGAAATATAACAAATTCATCATCATCTTCAAACACTTTCCAAAAATTTACATTATCTGGCAAGGAAGGTCTATATTTCACTTGAATTTCATAGTTAAGCTTTGTTGGCAATGGTGGATTAAAGGTACTAGATGAAAGAACTAATGAATCGACAAGTTGATACATTGCTCTTGGAATATATGAAATATTGAATACTAGAAAAGAATCAATGAGATTCCATACCTCATCTCTATATGCCTTAAGCTTGATATGTTTGGCTTGAAAAGTGTTCTTAATTTGTTGAATTATTGGATCAACATCTCCATATACCTTCAACCACTGAATATTCATGTCCTTGGCATCATTTAATCCCAAGACTAAGGCTTTGTATTCTTCTATGTTATTTGTCACCTTAAAATCTAACTTGAAAGACAAATGAATTGTTTCTTTGGTGTTATAACCCTAATTTGCACCAGACATGCTTACCTAACATCAGGCCATCTCAGATTCCTTCTTTTCCAAAACACTGCTGAACAACTCTTCTTGAAAACCCCTTTTATAAAGGCCCACGCACCCTACTCCATTACTGCACGTGTGTACACGCTAGCTGGCCCAAGACAACCCGCGTGTACCTACACAAGCACGAAAAAGGAAAGTTGCTGACGGAACACATAGCTTTGGGTGAGTTAACTAAACCTTTCGGCCATGCATGGCCAAGGGTTCGACCAAATACCTAGCTTCTTCTAAGCCTATAAAAGAAGGGTTAGGGTTCCCATTTTGAAGAGGAGAATCATAGTAAAGAAACTATACCTGATTGCACATTCCCTTTGTCCCAACCTTTAGCCTTCCTTGTGCAAAGAGAAATATAGAGAAAAGAAGTTGGAGGACAGTTGAAGAGGAGCCCAGGACTAGGTTCGTGGAGCAGTGGCCGACTTCACCATTGTAAGTTGATTTGTTGAAGTTAATAATAAAGAAGTAATTTTCCCGTCCCACCATATGAGGTTTTCATGATTTATTGCATACATGTTGATTGAATCTCTAACCCATTAATCTATATATCAAATGCATGTGGAGTTCTTTGTTTGTCTTGTGTGAATTAAGGTCCGCCTTGGGAGGAGAGCTGCAGTCAAAGAGAGATCAAGCATGAATAAGGATCGACATCAAACACCCAAAATAAGGTATGCTCACTTGATCTTCTTAACTACGTATTTGCTTAAGAATAATGGGGATTAGGTCCGGGACGACGATAGAAAGTAGGAATCTTTAGGTCTTTTCTGCATACATGATAAAACCCTAAGTGCTAGTTTGTAGAGGGATTTCCCACTCACAACAGAATTGGGAATATTGTTTTTTGGGTATTTTTAAAAACTGGTTTCAGTTCCTGTTTTTTAAGTTTCTGCAAAAGTCTGAGCTAACAGAGATTCTGGTCTTCCATACCAGTTATCTATGTTTCTTTGCTTGACTGTATTTTTTTTCCAAGACCCACAGAGGTACACGCGGCCTGTATAAGGTCTGCATGCGTGTACCCATGCCCTACATTCTCACAGCCCGCGTGTACACGCTAGCTGAGGAAGTGTTAGTCGCATGTATGATTCCAGAAACTTTATTTTAGAGAGACAATCATCCTCTTCCGTGTCAGAAGTAGTCCTTCTCAGGGGTTTTCTGGAACTCTTTCTAGTCTTTGTTGTTTGCAGTCTATAGCTTAGGTTTCACCTCAGATTGGTTTTCTCTATGAAGTTTTCCTTGAATTGTTTTCTTTTTTCTGTTAAAGTAAGTGTTTGAGTCTTCAAGAGATTCTGGTTCTCAGTACTAGCAGTCTCTGCCTAGGCTGGATTGCTTGGATTTTTTATTTGTCTCAGAGTTTCAGAGATACACATGGCCTATATAAGGCCATCACACATGTACACACACTTTGAATTTACACAACTCATGTGCACACGCTTGTTGTTGAACTGTCAGCAGTGTGCTTGAGGAGAAAATTTTTGTTGAAGGTGGGGAAGTCATCCTTTCCTTTGACAAGAGCTATACCTCTCAGGTTTTTGGGTCTCTATCATAGTGGTCAGTAACTTAGGTTTGATCACAACAATAGCTTTCCTTTTTCATTTAGAAGTTTTCCTCAAAATTTTCTTTTATAGGGTTTTTAGACAAGTGTGAGAGTCCAATTTTAATTTGCTTGTGTGTGATTTTTAAAGTGA